>CAUYPK010155342.1:0-10392 GCA_963574355.1 Loris lydekkerianus
AAACTATAGCTTTCACATGAAGGCCATAACCCAACTATACCACAAGACTATGAGGAAAGGACCAAGGAAGGGGAAGGGAGGGGGGAGGTTTGGGTGGAGGGAGGGTGATGGGTTGGGCCACATCTATGGTGCATATTTTTATCTATAATAAAAAAAATAATAAATTAAAAAAAAATAAAAAAAAATAAAATACTAGCAAACAGAATTCAACAGCACATAAAAAAAAAAAAAAACACCAATAATGACCAAATGGCTTCATCAAAGGGATGCAAGAATCATTCAACATACATAAACCAATAAATATGATTCACCACACAAACAGAAGCAAAAACAAAGACCATATGATCCTCTCAATACATGCAGAAAAAGCATTCCACAAACTCCAGCACCCTTTCATAATAAAAATCTTCAACAAACTAGGCATAGGATTACATCACAAAATTATTAAAGCCATGTATGACAAACACACAGCCAGCATCATACAAATGGGGAAAAGTTAAAAGAACTGGATCAAGACAAGGGTATCCACTGTCATCACTTCTATTCAACACAGTGCTGGGGTCCTTCCCAGCACAATCAGGCAAGAGAAAGAAATAAAAGGCATACAAATTGGGAAAGAGGAGATCAAAACATTGCTTTTCACTGAGTTTGTATCTAGAAAACTCCAAAGCCTTCAACAAGAGACCCTTGGAATTGATAAATAATTCAGGAAAGTCTCAGGTTACAAAAGCAAGTCAGATTGAGGGCAATACATGTCAAAAATCACCTGATGAATGGGTTTCACTGATACCCCATGAACATTTGCTCTGCAAAGGATAATATTAAGTAGATGAAAAGGCAAGCTATAGCATAGAAGAAAATATTTGCAAAGCACATATCTAACAAAGGATTAGCATCTAGAATATATAGGGAACTCTTAAAATTCAACAATCAAAACAAATCCAATTAGGAAAGAGGCAAAAGACATAAAAAGATGTTTCACAAAAGAGGATATACAAATTGCAAAATAAGCATGTGAAAGATGTTCAATTATCTTCTATGTGATTTTAAGATTTATTATAGCTACCATAATTAGACATTATGGAATTGCAAATTAAAAGCACAATGAGACATCACTAAAGTAAAAATAAGTTAAAGTAAAAAATAATGATGATACCAATTATTTGGGATGCAGAGAAATTGAATACTCACATTGCTGCTAGGAATATAAAATAGTATAACAACTCTATAATATAGTATAGAAATTTCTTTAAAAAATAACTAATATCCCAGCAATTGTGCTCTTAGACATTTATCTTAGAGAAATAATAACTTATATAGAAATAGTTTTATTCACAGTAGATAAAAACCTGAAATAATCCAGATAGCCTTAGAGAGAGGAGTTTAAAAAAACTACAGAATGTCAACATCATGGAATTGTGCTCAGTA
Source organism: Loris lydekkerianus (assembly GCA_963574355.1). Taxonomy (NCBI): domain Eukaryota; kingdom Metazoa; phylum Chordata; class Mammalia; order Primates; family Lorisidae; genus Loris; species Loris lydekkerianus. Next base: position 1,429 of record CAUYPK010155342.1, read on the forward strand.
GTAAAAAGGAACACACTATTGATACACAGAGCATCTTAAACAAAACTCCAGGGTATTGTCCTGCATTAAAAAAAAATCCCAAATTATGTATAATTTCATTTGTACATAGTCTGACAATTAAGTTCCTAAACTTATCCTAGAAAAACTTCTACATACCCCATTGTTGAATAGCACCACAGTCACCTTTGAAATACTTCCCTTGGACAGCTAAAGGATTCCCCGAAAGAACCGGAACAAGACAAGGGCACCCGTTGTCATCACTCCTAATGAAGCACCAACTTCAGTGCTAATCTACCCTTCAAAGCAATTTTGGAACTCTTTCTGGAATGGCTATCAGAACGGTCATTGTATTTCCCTTAAAGTCCTGAATGTCATCAAAATATCTGCCTTTCAATAGTTCTCTTATGTTCAGAAAAAGAAAAAAAGTCATTGGGGACAAAACCTGGTGAGTATGGAGGGTGTTTTAAAACAGTTATTTTTTTACTTGATAAAAAACTCCTCCACAGATAGTACCATGCAAGCTCTACATTGTTATAATGCAAGAGCCAAGAGTTTTTGGCAAAGATCCTCAGTTAAGATTTTCCTAACTGCTTCTCTGTTGATATTTACCTGGTCTGCTATGCTTCTCACAGTCAGCCAACAATTCAATAAGATTTTGCAATGTTTTCATCAGCTCTGCTTGTTACTGGCCACCGTGACCTCTTTTCATCAATAATGGTTTCTTTCACCTCAAAAACATGTTTCATCTATTTGCACACTGCCATTTTCTTCATGACATTATCCTCATAAGCCTGATTTCAATTCCACTCTTGCCAAGTAAGGCAAGAAATTTACAAATGTTTGTTCCTCTAATTTGAGCTCTGATAGTCTCAGAATGGAGCACAAAAACACACAACAACCATAATGAACTCAGGAAGACGCTGCCACACATGGACATAAACACAACCGTGAGACACTGATATACCAAGATTATGAAGCCTTACCAAATTGTTTGTACGGTGCTGCCAACAACTTAAGCACACAGTGGTAAGTTCACAAAGTTAATTGTCAGACCTTGCATAACATTCTTGAAATGACAGTAATAGAAACAGAACAAATCAGTGGCTCCCAGGGATTAAGGAGTGATTGGGATTAGGCAAGGGAATATGGCTATGAAAGGGTAACTCAAGGGATCTTTCTGGTGATGAAAATGATATGTACCTTGACTGTACTGATATCTCAATTATAATATTTATTAAAGTTTCACAAGATTGTTACCACTGGGGGAACTGGGTAAAGAGTACAGTGGATCTCTTTGTGTTAGCTCTGTCAAGTAAACATGAAGATAAAGTTATCTCAAGACTTGGCGCCCGTAGCTCAGTGGTTAGGGTGCTGGTCACATGCACCAGGGCTTGTGCGTTTGAATCCAGCCTGGGCCTGCTAAACAATGACAACTACAACAACAACAAAATAGCTGAGTGTTGTGGTGGGTGCCTGTAGTCCCAGCCACTTGGGAGGCTGAGGCAAGAAATTCACTTAAGTCCAAGAGTTTGAGGTTGCTGGGAGCTATGATGCCACAGCACTCTACTGAGGATGGCATAGTGAAACTCCGTGTCAACAAAAAAAAAAAAAAAAAAAAAAAAAAAGAAGATGAAGAAGAAGAAGAAGGAGTTATCTCAAAACAGGCTTAATTTATTAAAGCAACAATTTAAAACAAAATATCCTTGTCTGTTATCTGCTAATCCTCACCTCAGTCCCTGTAGCTGATTCGACCACCAGTTGGTGCATAAACTGTATATGTGTGTATATACATGGGTGTGTGTGTGTGCAAGAGAGTATAAGAGGTGAGCAGAGCATGGCTCTTCCAGTGCTACCAGTCCTGTGCACAGAGGGGGAGCTGGGCCAAGTGTGTGAAGGACCTGGGCCAAATGTGTGAAGGACCTCACGAGAGTTCAGGTACATTCTGCCTTCACTACAATAATAAGGACACTTTAGGGTAATAAGGAAGGGAAGTGAGCATCATTTTATTAAGGCGATTCTTTTTTTTTTTTGGCCATAATGTATAAGGATAGAGAAAAATAACATTAGGATAAGAATACTAACAACAAAGATGATTAGGCTGATCACCTAGTTTCATGTCATTTTTTTGAAGATGGAGGTTATTAAAAAGAAAAATCATAGGAGATTCTGAACCTGTGATTATGTTTAGATATATGACTGATAGGTTTACAATTCATTAAGTCATTTATTCATTTAAAAATATGTACTGTAGGGTGGCGCCTGTGGCTCAAAAGGGGTAGGGCACTGGCCCCATATGCCAGAAGTGACGGGTTCAAACCCAGCCCAGGCCAAAAACTGCAAAAAAAAAAAAAAAAAAAAATGTACTGTATGCCTACTCTCTGACAGAAACTATGCCAGGCCATGGATATACAAACTTGAATAAGAAACAGATTCCTCTCTTTAAAGAGCTCAGAATTTAATTGGAGAGACAGATTCTATTTAAAAACTGTCAATTTTAGAACAGTGTAGACATTGTTCTACATTGTTCAGGAGCTATGAACAGACTATCATTGGAACAGAGAGTGAGTGGGCAACCTAACCTGGCCTGAGACAAGAGGGTCATGGAACGCTCCCAGAGAACGTGACACCACACTGAGCCTATGTATATTTCCACAGTTACTCCCTATATACCATGCATCCATGCTTATTCTGGGTTAAGATGTAGATAAAAGCCTTGCAGGCACTGATAAAAAAAAAAAAAGCATGACCTAGGTACATATGATCCAGTATGATCCAGTAGCACCTCAAATTAATATTTATTAAATTGAGTTGAATTAAATAAAAAGTGATAAACCAATAGAAAATTAATAAATTCTTTTTCATGAAAAAAAAAAACCTTAAGGCAGAACTGCAGGTAAATTAAATGCAACTATAAAATACTGGGAATAATTCAACTTTCTAGGCTCACAAATACACTCATACACAATATCACACCTTTATAAAACACATACTTTATGGACTGATGCCTGAAATCAGAGAGCAGTCAGCAACTAACTTATGGTGTACAAACAGAGAATAGTACTTGATACTTTTGTGTGCACAATAAAAAAATTTTTAAAGCCTCAGATTGCTTAGCTTCCTATGCACAGATTGCACTGTTCACTAAAATGCTCAAATTAGTTATGCAAATCCCGTGCCATGTGATGCCTCTCCACCATATGTGACTAGTTACCATAGCAGTCATCTTAAGTGCATATTTTCCATAGCAACCTAGGAATCTTTACCATACAGAAGCCTAAGTGAGACAGAATTGAAAGCAATTCCACAGGCAATATGAAATATAAATGTTGGCAACGTCTCCTGAATCCTTCTTTAAAACCACATTACTTAGTGTTGACTTTTAAATGCCACAGCCCCTGAATGGTTCTTTTAGACTGTATCAGCACCTCTTCCCTGTTGGGAATGTGAGACTCTCTGACAACACATAACGTTTATGATTTAGAGGCATAAAGGGAAATTTTTCTCTGGGCTCCTTCTAGAGATAGGGTGAATTTGCTTCCTTCTACAATGTGGAAGAACAATGACAAGGGGTTAAGAAGACTAAGCAGTGGTATCTGAATACAATCTGCAAACTGAAGTTCCATATGGTGGTGTGATGTATTTGTCATTTTCATTGGTTCACTGTATTATCATTACTTCCTGCCTCCGATTACAAGGGTGGTACCAAACTGAGCTAGAATTTTCCCTTGTCTTGTTGGTCTTTTGAGAGCAGTTATCCATCCAGTTACATTAATCTCATTCTTTATATTTATTTGGAAGACTATCCTTAAAATGTTTCTAGGCTCATTGTCGTATATGTATATGTAATGAATATGTATATGGTAGGTATGTATACATGAGAAATAAGATACCAGAAGCTTCATTCATTTATTTTGAATTTAATCTTTATACAAAAGTAAGCATACATACACACAAACATAATAATCCCAAGAAGTGGCCTGGCATTAGAGCTAAATTTACTTGTGGGTGACATTACCAGTGGCTATCATTGCTTGAGGACTCATCTGCCAGGCACTGTGTTAGCCTTCCAGATCCATTGTAATTAACCCTCACAGCAGCCCTGTGAGAAATGACAGACTCTCTGCACTTCCTGGAGGGAGATAACTGAGGTACAGAGAACATAATTAACAACGTTCACACACACACACTAAGCTACCTAACTAGAAAATAATATAACAAGATTGAAAGCCATGATTATCTACACTAAGAACTGAACTCATTCCAATATTCTTTGCAATTCAGGGGAGAAGAAAAAAAATAAATAAAAGGGCTAAGGCTCGGAAAAAAAGATCCCCTTATGGCACCTGAAGCTGTGTTCCAGATCGACTGGGAATGCCTCAGTGAGAATGCCAGGTGGAGTAGGAGGTGATGGGATAGTCCCAGGCAGGTCTCAGAATAACATAGGATTGGTCTTTTGGGGATATTGTCCTTGGGTGAACACTGGCTTCATCCTCAGTTCTCCTGGATTCCTTGTTTTAGATATTTAAACTTTGTGCAGACACATAACCCCTCTAAGGCTGATCACAAATGTAACAGAAAACCTTTGCTATTACTCAGGCTCTCAGTATCCCAGAGTTACCGCTCTCCTGCCCCTGCCTCTCCCAATGGAAGAAAACCAAACTCTTCTTGTTCTTCTATCTTTTGGAAATAGGATGATGCCCATGTCAGAGACAAAAGCTATAACAGAAAGGGAAAAAAACAAACAAACATATTTTTCTTATTTCTACATTATTTGCCTACAGAGTATCCCCTTAGGAGAAATAGTCTGTTTGATCCCTAAAACATCATTTTGAAAAAGCAACCCCTTAACATTCCACTGCATCGTGTTTAGCAAAATGAGCTAATAGATTTTTACAATTGCTTTACATATTCCAAGATTCCCCTCAAAAAAGTTAGTAATGGACTGCTAAGCTGTGTCAAAAGGAGGGGTCTTATCTCTTATAAGGAAATGTTTATCCATGTAATTAGTTATAGATCATGCCTAGGAGTGTACCCAACATTTGAGGCAGTGGACAGGCACCAGGGGGAAAGTCAGTATCAGGACCTCAAATCTCTGCTTTTAAAAATGTACTGGTTATGGGGTGGCACTTGTGGCTCAAAGGAGTAGGGTACCAGCCCCACATGCTGGAGGTGGCGGGTTCAAGCCCAGGCCCTGCCAAAAAAAAAAAAAAAATTATACTGGTTATGAATTAGATGATAATCTAGGCTTTTCCTGCTCAGGATCTTTGGATTATGAACACCAATAGTAACCATAGTGATCAAAAATCTCACTATGTTGTGGAGAGTGGGCTGTGAGGCGGCAAGGCTGCCACAGCCTGGGGAACACTCAGGGAATGGAACTACTTCTCCTTTCCCAAAACAACCAAATTCCTTTCTTCATTCTCCCTCTGCCAAAAGTCGTGTAGCTTTTCCTTCCTCTAGTAATTTTTAAAAACTATGCAGAGATGCAGGGATCCCACTTCCTGTCATATGTTACCGAAGTTGAGTAGAAATCAGTAAGTCACATAGTTCTTTCTTTGTCTAGTTAACTATGCAGAGATCCTTGTGACCTTTCCCTTCATACTTCTTATCATATGTTAACGTGGTTGAGTAGAAACCATTAACAAGATTATTGGTCTTTATTCAAGCCATTTACATTTTCCAATCATACTGTAAGACCAAAAAGACGCCTTTTGGTTATGCTACTTCCCCATATTGTCTATGCTACTTCTCCCTGGACAACTCTGTACAGACACTATTAAAAAAGCTGATTTTGTGCTTTGGGGCTGGCTTCAGACATCAGCTCAGTCAGACCTCCCAATCCCATCTTTTGTCTCTGTGTGTTCTCTTGTGCTGTATTTTTCTCAATCCCCAACAGTTACACTCTGGTTTGCTCCCCTACCACACATTGGTTCTCAATACTATGTCTCTCTTAATTCTTAGGGCCGTCAGTCGCTCCCCCTTACCTGTCTAACATGAGACTCCAGTCCTCCCTGACCTGGCCCGCTTGCCCCACTGGCCTCTGCTGCTCTTTCTGTCTGTATCTCCTTCATGTTGTGAAACACTGAATTAAGTGCAATTCCCTCCGTACTCATCCTGCTTGTCATCTCTGAACGTGTGTTCACGTTTGTCCCTATGCTTAAACGGACGGACCTCCCACCTCATTCCCACCTGCTATATTTATCTGGCCAACTTCACCCCTTCATTCAGGTCCCCTCTCCCACAAGGTGAGTTAAGACCCCATTTCTGGGTTTCACAATACTCTGACATAACTATTCATCACACTTATAACTGTGGTGTTACAATAATAACAACATGGAAAAATGCTATTTCTTTATTAAAATCCTTTGTAGTACATGTAAAGATCTGCTTTATTTTTTGAGGAGATGTTTTCATAGCCCAACTTCCCACGTAAATGGCTAGCCTAACGGGACTGCTTTCTGGGAGATGAGTAAAGAAGGAGAGAACATGCTGAAAGAGAAGGAAGAAAAGGTTAGGAAGTGGAAGAGGGCTATCAGGGAACCAGCGTCAGAGGCAAAGGTTCAGAGGCCAGCAAGACAGAAAAATCTCACGATCTGAAATGTGACCTCCTCTCACTTGGACTATACAGTGCATTAGCCAAGGCTCTCAATTCTCAAATTGTATGAAAGAAATAAAATTTGGGATGAAATTGGGAAAAGAGCTTTGTGCTATATTTGCACTTACTGGGAGCAACAGTCATGGGCCACTGGAGACAGGAAGAAATGAAAAGTAAGTCAAAGAAACCAGAAAAAGGTGTGGGGAATGTCTTTAACTGTCCCAGGCTACGGATTTGTGGTTTAATCAAGTTTGACAACACAGCTTACATAATTATGTGAAACATTTCTACTTCCCTGGCCAGTCCGAGAATTTTTTACTTGCTGCATCACCATGACTATTGTAGATGTTCAGTATGAATTAGGTAAATCAATATTATTCATATTCTATATTAATTGCTGGTTTAAAACAAATTTACAAGAATGGCATTTTGAGAGTTTTTTCATAGACCCTAGAGATAGCTACAGATACCTTGTTTATTAAGAAAAATGGGAATTGAAAACTAAGAGCCTAAGAAAAAACTAAATTAAGTTCAGTTTGCTGAGAAATTAATTTAATGATTTTCAAAGCCATATACAAATGAATCTTGGTTTTTCTACACACTACTCACAATTATTAGCTGAGAGAAATGTATGGAATGAGTTATGTTTGGATGTGCCCCATAGGGAGGGGTATCTAAATCTTTTGAACATAGTACACCACCTCTTAGTGGGGACTCAGGCCAGCTCCTTCTTTCACCTTGAGCTCAAAGTGCATCCTGGCATTTTCACATATCAGGTCCCAGTGTAGCAATTGTCCCAATAAGGATGACTCTGGTATTGCATGTTACTCTTTCAGTTTACTGCAAATAGTTTTCAATTTGTCTTGCAAGGATGCACCTGTTTGGGGTAAACACAAGTGGATGAGGTAACACATCTCTTTACAATTATATTCTCTCAAAAGCTTTGCACGGTAAAGAGAGGCACCATGGGGATTGCTGGGCTCATTTTGGGTTACGAACACAACAGCTTTGTGAGCTGTTCCACACATGATCTTTGCAACTGGAGCAAAGGCAACTTGATTTGATAGTAGGTTGAGTTTAATTTGTTAACGGTGTAAACAGAGCGAAGCTGCTCTGGAGTTGGGAGAGGAAGGGCATATCCAATTACCATTTTATTGTATGTACCTATCTCCATTCATCTGAAAACTAAATTGGCCACTGAAAAACCTTAGAGCGCAGATTGTTAACTGCTTTCATCTGAGATTAAGCAGGACCAAAACCTTTATAAGCATGGCCACGGTTAGGATTCTGAGCCTCCCCAAACCCACCAACATACACACTTTTTTAATCTTAAAGACCTTTGAAATTCAATGAATTTTCTTCTGCCTTTCCTTATGGTCTAAGTTTTCCTTTTTGCAAAGTGGTAAAAGAATTCTTTTTTATTCCTAGAATGGGTAATGATAAAAATGGCAGCTACCATTTTGTGAGCATTTGCTGGTGCCAGAATCTGTACTAGATACTTTATACAAAGGATATCATTCATATAACTCTCCAAGAAAGCTGTTAGTATCCACAATTGACCAAAAAATATATTAAAGTCAGTGAAGTGAGGTATCTTTCTCAAGATCACACAGGTAGGAAATAATGATGCTGGAACTATAATAGAGACCTAACCGATACATTCAACCACTGCAGCCAAATTGCCTCAGAAGTAAATTAAATAACTTACATGAAAGCTCTTTGTAGACTGTAAATCAAAGACAAAATACATATAAAGGAAGGAGAATTACTTTGTACTTCATTAGCTCATATACAACCATCACAGTCATCCTGTCCCTACATGGTCTTTGCCAAGTACCTAACCTTCCTGAGATTTAGTTTCTACATTTATAAAATAGTGATCTTATTATCCATTTAATTACCTGCTTTCTATCACACTCTACTGTGGTAGAACTAATGCTAGATAACATCAGATAATGGATCCAAAAGTAATTTGTAAATTGTAAAGCACCATGCAAACATGAGGTATACTTGCTGCTTTGAGGAGGGGCAAAATTACAAATTAGGGCATGCGGGGCAATGTAAGTGTTGAAAAAAGACACAGTCTCTCTGATAGGTGTTTGGTTTCCTGCCTACTTTGTGTAGGAAATAATTTCAGTTGAAATATTTGACTGCCCCAAATCAAACTGCTTTTCCCATGCAACGGTCCTTTTAAAATTATTGCTGGGAATAGATCTTCCAAATAAAGGGCACTTTTGAGGGTGGAAAGCCAAGCTGCCTGTCCATCAAGGACTTACGTTCTGAGAGAAAGAGCCCCTGAGGCTTCAAAAAGGATTCATACCAGAATGTTGATTGCAGCCCAATTCATAATTGCTAAATCATGGAAGAAG
>CAUYPK010155343.1:0-74555 GCA_963574355.1 Loris lydekkerianus
GGGAGGACAAAGGGAAGAAGAAGAATCACCCGGGAGGAAAAGAATGCTGTGCTCCGAGCTCTCCTGCAATAAAGTCTTGTGAAGCCTTCGTTGGTGTCCTCGTCTCTGCTGGTCGGCGGCGCGGCGACACCGACACCGACATCTTTACCCTTGCCTTTATCCTATGTCACAGCTGACTACTTTAGTGCCAATAAAATGCTAAGGGCTCTGGTTTTACTGGGCAAAGCACCGAGTGGCAAAGTCATTCCTATTAAATATTAACACCGTTTACTAAGAAGATAATTAGAAATAAAATAAACTAGCATATAAAATTTGCGTCTTAATCATCCTCTGCTCTTGCTCAGGTGTTGAAAAATTGTTTTCTTGGATTTAGATGTAGAGTTAGGAGTTAGGGTTTAAGGTCATCACAGGGCGATAGTTGGCATTTCCACAGATGTTTTGAGAGGTCTGAGTTTTGTAGAGGTCAAGTGAAATGTATGTCAAGAAATGTGTATGTGTGAGTGTGTGTGTTCTAAGGTGGGGAAATGGAGGTGGGAAATCAGATGGGAGAAAGTGGAAAGTGATAGAATAAATTCGGACCTCAAGTATTTTCTAAATCTGAAATAAAATCACTGTTTGAACCCAGTAGGTCAATATACCAATACAATGTAGAGGTGAGATATCCAGAAATAACATATTGTGTGTGTTTTTTTGTTTTTTTTTTTTTTGTTTTTTCTAGAGGGAAAAGGGGAGTTAACCAAAACAGAAACCTCTGGAACAGAGTACTTCATTAGATTAGAACAGTAAGGCTTGAATTTATGTATTTTGTATACCTGTTTCATTTACCAGTTCTTCTGCTGGACATTTGGGCTACTTTCATTATATTGCGCTACTATAAATAATGCTGCTACAATCATTGTTATACTAGTTTCCTGGTGCACAGGTGCCGGACAGTCTCTACCAGTAGAGACATTATTCATTTCCATTCTGTGTAGTCTATAATTGGTATTAACAAAATAGTAACACCTAAACTGATTTCATGTATTTGCTCAGTAGAATTAAGTTGGCACATGCTTCATCAATTTTGTAAGATCATGCCTAAATTATCTTCTAAAAAGTAAATACTCTCCCACAGTGTGTAAGGCTGCTGTTGCTCTGTACCCTTCCTAAAATGCTGTATTGTTGGCATTTTAAATGTTGTCAACCTGAGGGTCGTAAAATTTTACCTCATTTTGGCTTCAATTTTCTTCTTTTTGATTATTAATGAAGTTGATCATTTCTCATATTTATTGGCTATTCATGGTTTGTCCTTCCCCCTACAATTTGCTGTCCTTCTATCGAGTTGTCTTGTTATGAGTGTGATTGTTATATATGCATTGCAAATAACTTTTGTTGCTGTGTGGCTGAGATTTTCTTTCTCTTTTAGATATATTTTGATAAGCGGAAGTTCTTAGCTTTAATTGGCAACAGTCACTTCCTTCATGGTTTCACTTTTTCTGTATTGTTTAAGAAATCCTACTTTATGTCTAAAAGACCTCACATTCTTCTTCTGAAAGTGTTAAGCCTTCTATCAATCTGAAACTAGGTTTTGTAAATGACATGAGGCAGAGGTCCAATCACACTTTCTCTTTTTCTGTAGAGTAACTGATCATCCCAGCATTATTTATTAAGTGATTGCTGTTTCTCTACTGGTATGAAATGTCACTTCTATCATATTTAGATTTGCATATATGCTAGGTCTGTTTCATAGTCCTTGAATGTGTTCTATTTGTTTATTTGACTATATGTGCCTTAATTCTATACCATCTTAATTAAAATGACTTCTTTGTTTTCGTATGTGTCCTGAGGATGAATTCTGTTATAGTTTGATTGTTTGTCCCCTCCAATGTCATGTTGAAATTTGATCCTCAATGTTGGAGGTGAGACCTAGAGGCATTGCGGTTATGGGGGTGGATCCTTCCTTAGTGGATTAATGCCTTCTCCGGATAGCGAATTGAGTGTGTTCTCACCCTGTTAGTTCCCAGCAGGCAATGACTGCAGAAAAGAGCCTGACACTTTCCCTCTGCTCTCTCTTGCTTCTTCTCTCACTGTGTAATTCGTACACCATGTGATGGCTACACACACCTGCTCCCCTTCACCCTCTCCGTGAGTGGAAGCTCCCTGTGGTCCTCACCAGAAGCAGATGCTGATGCCATGCTTCTCATACAGCCTGTAGAACCAAGAGCCAAATAAATCTTTTTTCTTTATAAATTACCTGGCCTCAAGTATTCTTTTATAACAGCACAAATGGACCAACAGGTGTGTCCAAACTTTTTTTGTTCTCCACTGCACATTGGAAAAATAAAAGTTATCTTGGGCCATTTGTTAAATACACAAACATTAATGACAGCTGATGAACAAAAATAGGTCTGTGCATACTTTTTGTGATGTCTCACACCATGGGTAAGCAAGAAAGTTCCCATAAAATCAGCAAGCGGCCTGCAGAGCAGGATGGACATCCCAGGACTAAGACAAACTCTCACTTGACTCATCTTTGAGAGTGTCTTGACTATTCTTGATGTTTTGCTCTTTCATGTACATTTTAGAATCAGATTGATAAGTTCCTTTATAAAGTCCTTTCTGAATTTTGGACTTTATAAAGGAACTTAAAGTCCTTTCTGAATTTTGGTTGTAATTGCCTCGAATCTATAGTTCAATTTAAGAAGAGTTGACATGTTATAATATTAAATTTTGTAACCCCTGAACACTATAAATATCTCCATTTATTTATACCTTCTGTCTTAATCTCTTTGTGTTGCTATCAATGAATACCTGGTGGATATATAAAAGTCAGTTGCACTTTGTAGAATGGCAGCAAATAGACATGTACAGATTTAAAACAGAGCATTTATAATACTGTCAAAATATTAAGCATCCAGAACAAAAGGCACGTGAGACCTTTATGGAGAAATTATCAACTTCTGTTTAAAAATATTGAAGAAGATAATTTAGGTTGGTCATTTGTCCTTCCAAATCTCATGTTTCAATTTCATCCCCAGTGGGGTCTAGTGGGAATTAAACTTTGCTGAACTGTGTTACTTATTTGATTTTTATCTGTAGATTGACTTGGGTTATTTTGTGAAGAGCATATCATCATGTAAGAAAAATTATAGTTTCATATCCCTTTTCATTTTTCTTTCTTTTCCTTTTTTCCTGCTTTTCTCATTCCTTTCCTTTCTTGCTTTCTCCCTCTTCTTCCTCCCCTTTACCACCCATTTCTAGCCCTCCCCCACCTGACCATTCTTGTACCACTTACGACCTTTGTAGTAATGATGATATAGAAGTGCAGATAACAGGTATAGATGTCTTGACCACAATTTTAAAATGAGTTCTTTTAATGTTTCACCAACACGTAAGATGTTTATTGTAAGGAGTGTTTGTATGTGTAGATAACTTTTAATTTGATAAAGAGGCTTGTTAGGCCGTTGTAAAATCAAGAATGAATATTGATTTTTATCAATTCTTTTTCCTCCATCTCTTTAGATAATTATATTATGTCTTGAAATCTGTTAATGTGGTAAACAAATCTTCTAAAGTTGAAGCAACTTTACATTTTTGCGATAAATTAAAATTGGTATTCTAAAATTTTTCACTGTAGTAACAAACGTGTAACAAGATTTATCTTAACCATTTCTAACTATACAATTCAGTAGTGTTAAAGGTACTCACTTTGTAGGGCAATCTCTAGAACTTTTTCATTTGCAAAGTTGAAATTCTATTCCTGTTAAACAACAACTCCCCATTTCCTCATTCCCTCAGTCTCTGGCATCCACCATTCTACATTCTGTTTCTGTGAATTTGGTTACTCTGGATAGCCCATCTAAATGGAACCACAGAATATTTGTCTTTTGCAACTGGCTTAAATCTCTCGGCATAATGTCATTAAGGTTCATCTACGTTGTAGCATATGTCAAAATTCTCTTCCTTTTAAAAGCCAATAACATTCCATTGTATGTATATACATTTTGTTTATCTTTCATTCTTCAATGAATACTTGGGTTGTTACCCCCTCTTGGCTATTGTGAATATTACTGCTGTGAACATGGGTGTGTAAATAATTATCTCTTTGAAACCCTGCCTTCATGTCTTTTGGCTGTTTATTCACAAGTGGAATTGCTGGATCATATGGTAAATCTAATTTTACTTTTTGATAAACCTACATACTGTTTTCTGTAGCAGATGCATCGGTTCCCATTTCTGCCAGTAGTGCCAACAGTGCACAAAAGTTCTATCTTACCACATCCTCACTAACAGTTTTTATGTTTTGGATAGGTTTTTTTGTTTGTTTTTTTGAGACAGAGCCTCAAGCTGTCACCCTGGGCAGAGTGCTGTGGCATCATAGCTCACAGCAACCTCAAACTCCTGGGCTCAAGCTATTCTCCTGCCTCTGCCTCCCAAGGAGCTGGGACTACAGGCGTCTGCCACAACGCCTGGCTATTTTCTTGGTTGCAGCCTCATTGTTGTTTGGTGGGCCCAGGCTGGATTCAAATTTGCCAGTTCAGGTGTATGTGGCTGGTGCCGTAGTCACTTGAGCCACAGGTGCTGAGCCTGTTTGTTTATAATAGTAGCCATCCAATGGGTATGAGGAATAGCTCATTATAGTTTAGGTTTTTATTTCACTAATGATTAGTGATGTTGAGCATTTTTTCATATACATGTTTGCCATTTGTATATCCTCTTTGGAGAAATGTTTATTTAAATCCTTTGTTCATTTTTAAAATTGGGTTATTTGTCTTGTTATTGTTAAATTGTAGATGTTCTTTATATATTCTAATTATTAACCCATGTTAGATATGTGATTTGCAAATATATGATTTCTAAGTTGCCTCTTCACTCTGTTTATTGTATTCTTTGATACATGGTAGTTTTAAATTATGATGTGGCTCAATTTGTCTATTTTTACAATTTATTGCCTTTTTTGGGTACACAATCAGTATTTCTTAATTGCTGGATTTTTTTGTTACTATTTTGTTAAGGAATATTGTATGCCTATATTCATGAGTGAGATTGGCCTGTAGTTTTCCTTTTGTATACTTCCCTTTTCTGATTTTGTATCAGAATTATACTGTACTTATAAAATGAGTTGAGAGTGTTGTTCCTTCTATGTTTTCTGTAGGGTTCTGTCCTTGAATAAGGAAAAGAACCTACCTGGAGCTGATGTTTTATTTGTGGGAATTTTTTGAACTATTGATTAAATTTATTTATCACTAATCATCAGAGAGATTAAAATTACAAGGGGATATTACCTCACATCTATAAAATGGCTGTTATCAAAAAGACAAAAAATAACAAGTCTTGGAAATGGTATGGGTGAAAGAGAACCCTTGCACAGTATTGGCAGACATGTAAATGAGTAGAGTCATTATGGAAAAATATATGGAAGTTCTTCCCCAAAATTAAAAATGGAACTATCATATGACCCAGCAATCCCACTACAGGATATTTATCCAAGGGAAATGGAACAAATATGCTAAAGAGATATTTGCATTCTCATGTTTATTCCAGTATTATCCACAATAGCAAAGATTTGGAATCAATTTAAGTGTCCAGAAATAGAATAAGGGATAAAGAAAATGTGGTCCATATACACAATAGAATACTATTTGACCCTTAAAAAGGAAATTATCTTTTGTGACAACATGGATAAACCTTAAGGTTGTTATGTTAAGTGAAATAAGCAAAGGCCCAGAAAGGTAAATACCACATGACCTCATTTATATGTGGAATCTAAAAAAGTAAAACTCCGTAATAGAGTTTAGAAGAGTGGTTGGGAAAATAGGGGTTGGGGAAGAGTGAGATATTGGTTGAAGGGTGCAGAGTTTTAGTTACACAGGATGAGTAAGTTCTGGAGATCTAACGCACAGCATGGTGACTATCGTTAACGACTAGAATTAGGTGTTCTTACCACAAAAAATAAGTATAGGAGGTAATACATCTGTTAATTAGCTTGATGGCACCGTTCTACAATGTATGCATATCTCAAAATACCATGTTATACATGATAAATTATACAATTTTTATAATAAATACAGAGAAAAATAAAAAGAAAAAGGTACAGTTATAATACCCTACCCATCCCATATACTGATGTCTGTGCAGTGGTTCCCAGATCTCTCAGATGCCTAATCCATCTCTAAACTCTCAAATGTATTAAGTGTTGCCTCTAATTTTAGTTGTGTCTGAATGTGTGGATGGTATGTGATGGAAAAATCATTTACTATTTAATATAACCCAATATACAGGTCATGTTACTACCAATGCCCATCTGACTACTAGTAACAGCCTAAAAAGTACTTTCCCCTTAAGTTATCCATATTTGAGCTTAAATGTACTTATGAATTGTTTAATATTATCTTCATTTATATGTAAAAGTTTATCATTAAAGCACATCACACAGCTCTTAATGAAATTGGGTTTCAAACTTTAAGTTTTCTTTTTTCTTTAATGGCTTAAAACTATTTAAATGGTCATTCTTATTTTTTATTTTATTTATTTATTTTTTTTTTTGAGATAGAGTCTTTCTCTGTTGTCCAGGCTAGAGTGTCATGGTGTCAGCCTAGTTCTCAGCAAGCTCAAACTTTTACTTCCAAGCCTCTTGCCTCAGCCTCCTTGAGTAGCTGGAACTACAGGCACCTGCCACAATACCCAGCTAATTTTTTGTATTTTGGCCCGGGCTGGGTTCAAACTCTCCAGCCTCAGTGTATGTGGCCAGCACTCTATTCACTGGGCTACAGGCACTGCCCTGAAATAGTTTTTATATTTAGTTCTACTATACCCTCACACAAAGTTGTTTTTTTTTTTTTTTAATAGTTACAAAATGTAACTATAGTAAGGGTTATATTTGATTATGTTATGAATTAAGAAAAATTTACAAGTTCTCATCTACTGTTTTAAATAACTGTCTTTGGAAAAATGAAAACATTTTATAATACTATGAAGACTCTATTTTCTCAGCACATTACTATTGTTTCCATTTAGGAGCATAAAAAAGTATGAGAAGTACTGTATTACAGAGACAGCCCTTAAGAATCTCAAATATAGCTAACAAAATTCAAACTTTTTTCCCATTTGCTAACCACAGAGTGGACTATCCATTTAGCATTCTTACTTGGTCAGAGGAAACCAAGTCCATGATCTAATTCTAAGAATCAAATTTTTATCTTGTGTATTTTTTGACTTCCCTTCACTTGCCATCCCTTAGGGTTGGCATATTTAATGTGTAGAATGATTTGAGCTGGCAAATTTGAAAGTCTTATTCCTTTAAAACTGGCATTACTGACTAGGAAAACTGGATATCATTGTACTTGGTTTTGTAAGCATTTTCGTGTGTGTTTATTTACCCATCGAGGGTAAAAAACATTTCTTATATACAAAGAAAATGCGTTGGCAGTAAAGGGAAAGAAATCATCTTTTATCCTAGAGAATGGTGTGTATATCTGATTTCCTTTTCAGCAATTTGGATTACTGGCTATATTTATAATGGGTGGTGATTTTTAATCATTTAAGATAATAACCTCATGTTTTTTAGTTATTTGGCTTTAATAGGCCATTCAAGTAATGTTTTAGCTAATAGTTTTTTGTCTTTAGTGGGAAGGAAACAACATTTTGTTATTATTCAAGAAAAGCATATTGCCTCTTAATGATCTGTTATCAATGAGTTTTTTGTGTTCTCTTCTTTTGTGTGGTGTTTGCCACTTAGCATTCAGAAGATTAATTATTATTTTTATAGAAATGATCATAAAGTTCTAGTTTGATTATATAGCAATCATTTGATGTTTTGTTTCTTATAGCCTTTTAGAATGACTGTATTTTTAGTTTGTGCAAGTTTAATAGAAACCATGCCATTTTGTCTAGAAGACAAAATATTTATTATTTAAAAAGATAAAATGCAAAATTGTAGTGAATTATAACTTGAATTTAGTGGGTTGCTTTTTTTTTTTTTTATTATTATGTCTTTAGTGTCAGGAATGTCTTTGTTCTTCTTGAATGTCTTCAAGAGGGGAGGCTGGGTTTGAGATGAGTAGGGTTGGGGACCATTATTGCTCATCTGGGTTGGGACATGACCAGTATGTGTTTGGGGAGTCTCTAAGTCTCAGTTGTTTTGAATAAAGTGTAACTTGGATTCCAGTTTTATTTCATTTGGTAACAGCACATATTGTCCCAGCAAAATTTTGGTAATTTGCAGGGCTGCTAAAAAACACAGGTTTTTATCTAAATGTTTGTTTCTTTTGTGAATTGTTCCATTTTTTTTATAGAACACATGGTAATATTTATCTTCAAAGAAAGAAGTTCATTAAAATTATTGTGGCTTTTAAAGGACTAACACTTGATGAATTTGGCTTCTCAGTTCTTTCATATTTGAAAACGCATAAATGTTTAGATATAATAGGGGTATGTAGAACTAAGTTATCCTAAACCAGAACATAGTGCGATGCAGTTAATAATCTCCCAGAAATAAAGTTCTACATATTGTGAAAAAGGGCAAAGTGAGCTTGATTGAAACAGCCCTTGTGAACAGAAATAGGCTTCAGACTGACAAACTCATTGTTATATTTCTTTATGACCTTGGCTTGGAGTGGGGAGGGGAAGAGATAAAAGAAGTGTCCTGGTCATACCATGTTATAAATTCCACATAATAATTTCAATGTTGATAACCTTTAAAAATGTCTTAAAAGTAAGATGTTGGTTTTCCCAAATTTCTTCTTTCTCCTTCTTTCATTGAATTTAATTATTGAGTAGCCTTCAGAATCACTGTGGTGATTTTTAAAAAATATATGTGATAAGCTAATAGGATTGAATCAGAATTTTTCAGACATCTTCATTTTAAAAATTTCCTTCAAATCAATATGATAATTGTTAAACACTGGCCTATCTCCTATTAATACCATCTAAAAATCTCTTCCTTGTGTTTATAAATGAGTTCCTACTAGAAGGGCAATCAATTCGATATTTTGTCTCCAGGTTAACTTATTGATCTACCTTATGCATTGTAGAATTTTGTCAAAGAGTTGAAATACTCAAGACTAAATAATTTTTGCTTACTGTGTATACTCGAGTATAAGCCGAGTTTTTTCGGCACAAAATTTGTGCTGAAAAACCTGAACTCGGCACAAATTTTGTGCCAAAAAAACTCGGCTTATACTCGAGTATATATGGTACTTCTGATTTCTAAATAGGCATAGGTAAGGAAAAAGTTACTCCTGATTTTGGAAGCCTGAGAATCAAATACTTATCCAAGATTGCAGAGGTATCCATGGACTATATCAAGTTTCTGTGCCTTGACATGAAAATGTATCGCTCCTGTTCGTTTTCTAATTAGAAAACAAGAAGGTTGTTTAGTCAATATAATCATCATCTTCATGTAGAGCTTTGTACAGCAAGTGCCTTGTGAAGAAAATGCTCAATTTTCTTCAGCTATTTTGGGTATAGCTCTATATGTATGGAACTCAGGAGACAAATATATTCTTAGAAAACTATTAACTCATGTTTGAATCATTTTCGATATATATATATTTTTTAGTGTATTCAGTGAGAACTTACCAGCATTTTAAGGGTAATTCGGTTACTAATTAGTGTTGGAAGTGATGAGTGAACATGTGTGTGTGTGTGTGTGTGTGTGTGTGTGTGTAGGAGGGTACAGAAATTAAGGGAGAATAGACTTTTTTTTTTTGCAGTTTTTGGCCAGGGCTGGGTTTGAACCCGCCATCTCCAGTACATGGGCCAGCGCCATACTCCTTTGAGCCACAGGTGCCGCCTGGGAGAGTAGACTTTTACTTTTTTAAATTCCCACATTGATTTTCCCAGATTTGTTTTTCTTTGTGATTTACTTTCTCATACACACTAATAAGATCTGAGTTTTTTTCTGTGATCTAATGTTTATTTATTTGATTTACATGCAACACAGAATGGTTTTGTTCTTCTCTCATGTTAGTGATAGGTCTATTGATAAATGTCTCTTTAATCTTCTCTCCAGATTTTACAAATTGTAATAGCTCCTTTGGAACTTACATCACTTCAATAGGTTCTAAATTAAGGGGCTCTTTACTTGTCCACAGGAAGCCTTTATGACCTTTAGGATGGTTCAGGGATTGCAATTTTTAAGAGTTTCAGAAAATTCAATGAGGGCTTCTCCTTAAGTTACTCTGTTTAAAAGGAAAGGAACACTAGCCAGATAAGAAAAACTAATTCCAGAAAATCAAAACAAAACAAACATAACTCCCCCTAAGTGTTGCTGTGAAGGTGAAGCAGAAAGAACCCTCATTATTTCTTGTAAAATGGAACATTTTTTCCAATGTCTACTAAAGCTAGACATACATATACCCTCTGATCTAGCAATTCCCACTGATATATATCAAAATATAATTGAGACTTTTCAAAGCAGCATTGCAATGGACCAAATACATGTACATGTTTATATAGGTGTGTGTGTACATGTATATATCAAAAATGAGTCCAAATGCCCATTGACAATCAATTGAACAAGTCAGTTGTGACATACTCATGTGCTGGAATACTAAGCAATCAAAATGAACAAACTACAAATACACAAAAACAATGTGAATGAATCTTAAAGACATACTATTGAGCAAAGAAGCCAGATATTTCTATGTGAATGAATTACATCAATAAAAAATCCTGACATAATTCTACTATGCTTTAGGTGTATATCAGAAAATATCAAGGGCAGGGAAGGAAATAAACACACACTTGAGGAATACTGGTCACAGCTTCAGGAAGGGAGGCATTTACATTCAAGATATGGCGAGCCTGGGATTTCATGTATAATATCTGGCCATGAATGCCAGCTATGTTGGTGTTCATGTCAATAGTTTAGTAAGTTGCACATTTATTTTATTCCCTTTTCTCTATGTGTTATATTTGATGATTTAAAGTGCCTAAACTATTCTAGAAACGGAAATTAGGATGAAATCACAGGTGTTGATGTAAAGAAAGTTTCACAGTTTGACTTATATTTACCAAACCAAAGACAGTCTCTGCTAATTGCATTTTGCTCTTCACCCTTTCCACTGCACCTGGTCATTAGGGCACACACGGTGAGCTGAGCATGCTGAGGACCCCCCCCCCTGCACTAGTTTCAGGGGGTGAAATAATTTTGGAGAGGAAGGTTTGTGTTTGAATCCCATTACTTGGGTGAGGTTAAGTCAGATGCTTCATATTACTATGGCATAGTTGCTTGCGCGTGCATGTGTGTGTGTGTGTGTGTGTGTGTGTGTGTGTATCTGCATGAGTGTTCCTTATGTTAATTCTATTCTAGTGAAATGAAGGAAGTGCTGGAATTCAGCACCAGCCAAGTACCTAATGTGCCCTTTGACCCTTGACCATAATGAATACAAAATGAAATGAAAAACCCCTTCATCTTGGCATGTGAGAGATTTGCAATCACATTTGGATTCTCAAAGTGCTATTTGATTGGAGATTAACATGTGGGTGGATTGACCTTCCTTGCAAAAGCCGTTGTTTTTGCACTAAATGTGTGAAAAACAAATTTCAAATAGCTGCCCTCTTGTACTTCTCTTGTGATTTATATTGTCACCCTTTTATATTTCTTAGCAATAATGGTGCTTATTAAACTCACTATGGCTTTTTTCCCTACCCCTCCACTAAACCACTTTTTTTTCTTCTCTGTGGGTGGACTCTTCTACCAACAGAAAGGTTAGCTTCTTCACTTTCTCAACTGTCAATATACAATTATTTTTGACTGACTTGTGTTTGAGTCCCAAGAATGTCTGTTTTAGATAATAGATGAAGCTTTTAGGATACATTGTATAAAGGTTTTCCAGCAATTTCTAGGGGGGGAAAAACACCATATTTTATTTTTATTAGCTTTAAAATTTGTTTTAATGTGTACATTTTCTAAATATAGATTTGTCTCCAGTCTTTTTCTTTAATAAATGTTTCCTACATGTTACCTTGTACACCAGTATGACAATGTTTCTTGTTAAAACTGTCAAATTTCAGCAGATTTAGGCTTTTGTCAAATTCTAAAATTGTTTTAATTAAAAAAAGAAAACAGATGATTGAAATTGACCTATACTTTCAGAATCTCTGAGAGGAAAAATGATTTGAAACTGTTTTCAGTTTTGGTATGGCTCACTTTATTTTAAGCTGTTTTGAGTTGGGATTGAGTGAGTTTGACATGTCTCCCAAATCAGGGTGGAGTAATTCTACAACTCTTAATGTGAAGTCTATCTGATGTTTTCTGTGTTTTATGTAAAGTAGGATGTAAGTAATTTTATTTTTCATCATGGATGCTGAGTTTGATCATATATGCAATCTTTATATTTTTGGCTGGTTTTAACTTATTTTAAACATTTGGAAGATAATCAGAGAGTGTTTTTTTTTTTTTTTTTTGCCAGGGCCGAGTTTGAACCCAACACCTCCAGTATTTGGGGCCGGCGTCCTACTTCTTTGAGCCACAGGCACCGCCAGAGTCTTAAATAGTTCCTGCTCAGTAGTAATTAATGCCAACAGAAAAATCAAGTATACATAAGAAATCTTTTACCCAATATAATCATCTAATAAACAGTAGTATAACCCTAATGGTAAGCTTAGACATTTTGATGTTAGATGGTAACTTTTTTCATCTCATAGCAATATCTTTTTTTGAAGACAGGAATGAGGCAAAAGGGAAAGTAAAAAGGCATTAAAATGTTTAAACATTAATTCTAGGGTCCCAGGTCCTTAAAGGAAGGCTCCTTGTTACAACGTTTTATCTGTCTCAGTCATGTCATTTTAAGAGCACACCTCAAAGTATCTTATTTCAATAGTAGCTCACTGAGTTCATTAGAGGAAAATCTTTATCTTTGAAAATCAATTTGTTTTGCCCTATTTCTCTTAAGGCTGATTTATTAAAGTAATATTCCTACAGTTGGTTTCCTTTCTTTTTCTTTTTCTTTTTTATTGTTTTGAGACAAGGTCTCACTCTCTCACCCAGGTTGGAATGCAGTGGCATCATCATAGTTCACAGCAACCTCAAACTCCTGGACTCAAGGCATCCTCCCTTCTCAGCCTCCCAAATAGTGGGACTACACATGTGCATCACCATACTCGGCTAACTTTTTTTTTGTAGAGATGGGTCTTGCTTTTGCTAAGGCTGGTCTTGAATTCCTGGCCTTAAACAATACTCTCACCTTCATTGCCCAAAGTGCTAGGATTATGGGCATGAGCAATGCCTGGCCTTCCCTTTTCTTTCATATGGTACTTGGGAAGAGATATTATGAATAACCTTGTATTAAAAAATGGCCCCTCCTTCCTGAAGAATCACATGGCCTAAAGCACATACTGATTTTAAATAGTCATATGAGCAGATAGATGGTGCATTTGTATCATTAAAAACTACCTCTACTGGGATTTTAGAGACCCTTATTTAGAAAGTAGACAGAAGTGTGCACATTTTTCAGGGTCACTGGGGACTTTACGTAAAATCCCATCCAATCAGACACTGGCTATGGAGAGCAATCCATGGTTTTACCATATGGTAGAAACAACTTTCTGTGGCTCTTCTGCTGCTCTCAAGAAATAGCTTTCTTCAATGGAGGCCTTTGTCACCTACAAACACAACTTAGCATGGAGAGGAGACAGGTGAACTTCCACAGGCATCAGGTTGGAGTTCATGCAGGCTTTATGAAGATTTTTCAGTAAGAAGCTAATACTGATTGACCTATTTGAAATTTCCTTAGCTGAAACATGGAGGTTAAAACGTGGACAACAGAAGAAGGCAGGATCTGGGAGGGCCAGGATGTGTCAACACCAGTTTTAGTCACGTTTGAAATCTGTATAAAACCAAAGGCCCAGATTGAGTTAACAACAGACAGCAGGACAAGTTGAGTGATACAGGGGTAACCGGAGCACTGTGTTGTAGGTAGTATAGGGAGAAGACAGACTCAGAAAAGCATCTAAGACCATTTTGCTAACACAAACTTAGCAAATCATGAGCTTGATGATACTTGAAATAATGTTTCTGCCTGGCTTCTCTAGGTAGTGGATATCCACTGGTGTGGATGAAGAAGTGTTACACAGGAATAACTTCAAATTGTTGGTGGGATAAATTCCTGTTGGATATAGTTAGATATCAATGTAGATACACACACAGACACACAAAACTGCACATATACTCACAGACCACTTGGTGATAACACGGTGGTTCTTTTTAGGATGTTGAAGAAAAGTAAGCAGAATATACATCTTACCCTGTTTCTGGGGTGCATATTTGCTAACGGCAGGGTGCTGTCCTGGGGGCAAACTTTGGGTGTTTGAGGTGAGTGGCTTAGGCTGATTGGTGACCCATCTCAGCCTGGGAAGCTGACGAATAAGCAATGGTTTTCTAACCAAGTGTTGGCCTGCACCTGCGTTTGTGGAAGGCTAGCCTATTTCCCCTCCAGGATTCCAGGCTTAGACAAGTTTTCCTTTGCTTTCTATGATGCATAAAGGGATTTAAGAAATTCTGAATACTTTTTGGCACCTTTATCCAGAAGGAAATGCAATAGGTCCTTAGAAAGATGCTCACCATCCTGTGCCCTCTCTGAGCAGTGAGGTTCCTGACTCTGTAGGGAGCAATTTGGCCAGTGGGGAGGAATTTTGGTAATGAGAATGCCAATGACTGGACAGAGGGAATGTGTCTTGGTCCCTCTTCCGCAGGCCTTGGTTCTCCTGCCAGCAATTCCAGAACTTCCTCTCTCTAGTTCTGTGGCTGCAAAACTGAGAGCTAGAATAATGGGGTGTGTATGAAGGGGAGACTATTCCTATCCCTGCTCTGAACACTAGCAGGAGAAAATTGAGCACAACTTCTGGGTCCCACTGAATGCTGTTTTTGCCATAGAGCTACAGAAGATGTTCTAATTTGAGCCCTCTTTTGAATTTGCCATCTTATATATTCTAGCTCTGGATTTGTAGAATCACCCAGGGCGAGTCACTCTGAAGCAAAATCCTAAAAGGAATGATATTGATTTTGGGGGCCTGGCTGCTCCCTTTTATTTATTTTAATTTTTAAAATGTTTTTATTCTATTTGATGTCACCCCAGTTTTTAGGATGACTAATCATTCCATGTAGCCAGGGATCCCTCCTCAAACAGGTTGAAGATATCAGGTAACAAAACCACTATGCTATTTATAGGATGTGAAGATAGCTGAATTTCTTGATAAAATCCAGAAACATTTGCATTTAAAGATGAAGATCTGGTTGCTGAGAAGTCTAGAGAAATAGACCTTTAATGACAAATTGTTGCATACGTTTTTGTCTGGACAAAGGAGACATTTTGGGGTAAAAAAATCTTCAATTATGGCTTTTTGGCAAATTGTTTTTATCTAATTGTGAAGTTAATCCTACTCATGGATGTATTTAGAAGGAAGGCATTGTTAGCAAGCAAAACAAGAGTACCAAAAATTTCCCATGGTCAGATGAAAGTTACTCTTCATTATTTAATTTTGTTTTTCATTTTATTGGCAGCTTCTAGAATGCTTTCTGAGGTTATTAGAAAGGAAGATTAATTAAAACACAGGTAAGAGTTAATAAGATTTGACAAGTGATTTGAGTTTCACTGGGGCAGAGAGTTCTAGCTGAGGAAATTCTGAATGGAACCAATCATCCTTCCTTGTCATCTTGCCACCACCATCACCATCAATGATAACAGTCTGCATTCAGTTTGTCCCTCTTTCCAGAGACATCAGCATCTGACAGAGGATCAACTTGCTCTCATGACATCTTGCTAATCACAGAGGGCAGTTGTGGTTTCAGAAACTAGGATGATGGTGGCTCTGTAGATCCCGGCGACCTCATCTTGCTGATGCCTCCTTGACTTTTTGGTATCCCTACGACTGTGTAGCAACAGTTCAGTGACCAGTGTTCCTAAGGAACAATGGCCGTCTGAACGGGATCTTAGAAATTATGCAAGGTAAATTAGGGACTTAGAGAAACATGTAGGGAAAGGACTTCCCTTAATTTTCAAAAGTGAGAAAAGAAGTCCTTGCTCTGTTTCTGTTATATACATTTATGTTTGTTCCTATCTGCCTTTGGTGACTATTAGCATGTCTTTAATCACTTGGTTAGGTGGAAGTGACTGCTTTCCTTTTTAACACAGCTCTTGTGTTCTCTCTTCACTTGGGTTCCATAGAAGTTGGAGTAGGAGAGGACATTTTTGAGCATTATGGTCTGGGATATGTGCAGTCAAGGGAAAGGAAAGGGCTGAGGGTTCTGCATGGTCAAGTGTACATCCAAGCTGTTAGGCCACATTGATTGAACACATGCTGTATGCACTATGGTAAGCATTTTACATACATGAACTATTAGAGATGGGGTTTCACTATGTAGCCCATAGTGTAGGAACTGGGCACGGTCAACTCTGTATTAGTAAGGTACCTGTGTTCTACGAACTCTTTAGTTCCTGTCTTTTGGTTACTCACTTGGTTTTTTTCCCAAGTTCTTGGTAATACTTTTTTCCCATAATTTTAAACTCATGCTTGAAATTTAAGGACAAAGACTTATCCAAACCTTGGATGGAATTGAGAAAGTCACTCCATAAATAGTCTATTATGGTGTGGTGGTGTTCTGGTGAAGGGCAGATTGAATTGTAGCATTAAAGAATTAAATTGGGCAATAAAAGTGAGGTTTTATTTAAAATAGTCTTTCTAGTCTATTATTTCTAGTATTTCTGAAGATGTCACACTTATCCTGTGGTGGTATGCCTGGTCTCCCAGCTACTCTGGATGCTGAAGTGGAAGGATCGCTTGAGCCCTGGAGTTTGAGTCTAGTCTGGGCTACGTAGTGAAACCCCATCTCTAAAGGGAAGGAAAAAGTTCATTGGTAAAAACTGACAGTTGAATTTATCTGTGTATTTAAACAGCTCTAGAGAAATTAGGAAGCATCTGTAAATCCCTTTGGTAAAGTGTTTTCTGTGGCCAGGGATGGATGGTAGTTTACAGATAAACAAATGGCCCTACCTTTGGAGTTTATTTTGGCCATTTTCAAAGCAAAGGATTTTTCTTTAGGCATATATATATATATATATATATATTTTTTTTTTTTTTTTTTCAGATATATTCCTTTTTGAGGAAGCAAAACATTTTCTGTAGATGGCCTGAAATTGCAACAACCTCTTCTTTTTGAGAAATAGTATGTCTGAAAATACAAAACAAACAGAAATTCAAAGCACCTTTACAATATAGGAAATTTTTTTCACATGATAGAAACTTGGTTCACTTGGCCTCTGCTGGGGAGATGTTTTGATGTTCTCCTCTTTACTTCTTTTAAAAATAACCTTTTATATTCTAGTGCTTGTGAAAAATACCTTTGATTCTCACTTGGCCTCTTCCACTGAATTGGAAAATTTGGTTCCATTCTCTTAGCAGGTAAATAGCCTTAAAACCATTCATGTTTTTGTCAGGGTAGAGGAGAGCTGAAAAGCATTACATATGTTCCAAGTTAAGAGAGGCCAATCTTTTGCTGTTTTCAAGTGGTTCCTTCCCCTCCCTTCTTCTATTAAGGGCTCAACCACAATGCAGCTTAATCAGCTTCATTGATTTAAAGCTAATTTGCACTTGGCTTCAAGGTTAAGGTCCACAGCACAAGCTGAAGACCTTAAAATCAGAAGTCAGAATGAAAAGCCTTAGGTATATCATATTGTCTGCTGTGCATAAGAATGACAGCTCTTAATGGCTGTGAATTAGCTATTGGGGAAAAAGGCACAAAGCCAGCTTTTCTTCCTTGTTAATATAACCTCTGCTAGTGGAGTTAAACAGCATTGCTATCAACATTTCTGCTTCATCATGTAAATTGATGGAATTGGCTGAAAATACTTTGGTACTGTGATGTTTGTAGCCATCAATTTCTGCTTGGTTTCAGTTGGCTTTCAACCTAATTGCCAAACTGATTCCATCTGTAATAACTTTTAACATTTATTTTTCCCAAAGGGAAAAAAATGTCTTGTCTGTACTCTGCAATTAAGAAGGTGATGAAATATTCAGTGTACGTCTCCCCTCTGACTAAATTCTTTTGTTAACTTTATCAGATAAACTATAAAATATTAACCATGCTCACTGTTTGAGCATGTGCAGATGGCACAATATTTACCAGGCATATTTTTAATATACACTTAATTTTATAAATTGAATTAACTATTACATGGCTAATGTTTCCCCCCCTCTCTTTTCCACATTGATGCAACAAGCATCCGTGTTGTTGGCTATGTGCTACAGTAGGACAGTTGTGGATTATTACATAAGCTTAGCTGTGTATATAATAAATAACATTTCCTCCAAACGTAACTGCATGAAATCAAATCAAGCAGAAATAATGCTATTTTCTAAGCAAAATTATGCTGAGTAGCAATGTGTGGGCTCTTTGCTTTTTCTCTGACAGCTCAGTTTTTCAATTTTTCTGGAACATTTAAGTAGGTAAGTTAATTTTACCTATCTCGCTTATCCTCCTTACAACTCACCTTACATATCCACAGCATATCTTCTCTACATTCCCGAATGCACTAACTTAATAGCCACACAGTACTTCACTTCAAGCAGATTTTCTCAGAATGTGGTAGGGACTGAATGAAGGTCAAATTCTAAATCATGGTAAGAAGAGCCATAACAAAATTTTTTCTTTTAAACTAATGGACAAAAGGCTTACTTATTGGTGAGCTGCTAAAATATCCAAATCGGTCTTCCCAGGGGAGTACAGATTCCTAAAAGTCTCCTCATTGTGTAGCACCCCAAAGAGCTCAAGACGGATCTAGAAGGGAAAGGAAACATTACAATTCCATGTGATGCATGTTGTTTTGGAGGTGCACTGTAGGGCTAGAAAAAGGAAGGTGGATGGCAAATTTTGGGAGTCAGGGATAGTGCCATGGGGGGGAGGCATAACAGTTTAGCTGAGATTTGCATGGTTGCCCATGTGGACAAGGGTGAGCAGGGCAGAAAGGATATTCCAGGCAGCGGGAACAGCCTATGTGAAGTGGCGAATGCCACTGGAGACCTGTGCAAATGCTTGGGGGATGAAGAGATGAGGGTGGTAGTTGCAGCCTCAGCCCCCAGAGGTGGAATTAACAAGATGTGCTGATGTCCTGTTTTAATGGGCCACATAGCCACAGAGGTAGGATGTGCTGGGAACTATGTGATGGTCGACAAAAGACAAGCACTGGAGGGACCAAGTCAGGAATGGCCACTGAATTCTTTGAGTCCCAGTCCCCAGTATTGCTTAGCAAGCTGCATTTCAGAAAAGGATGGAATTTAGCTAAAAGTAGGGTGGGGTGGGCCTCAGTATTCAAAACACCTCATTTTGGATATGAGACCTTACTTTGTACACTAAGCTGGTGCGCAGGGACTACAAAGCACCATACACGAATCACATTCAAGTTTACACAGATGTCAAAGTTACGGAATCTGATTTAAACATGTTTCAGTGTGCACTCACAAGTGGTTTTAAGAGTCCCTAATATCCCTCCTAGTAATTGATTATAAACTTAATTAAAGTATCATACAGTGTAAATTTATCAATCCTTAAACAGAGCAAACATTCGCATCCCTAACGAGGAGTAGCAGGTAGTTAAGCCAGGAAAACTCAAGTCTTTTTCCTAAGAGCATCGGGTGCTGAGCAATAGACATGAACAAAGCCTCTGAGAGCTCTCATTGGAGTTGAGGACACAAAGCATGAATACATCACATTTTAAATAACAAAAGCGTTAAATTATTCAAAAGAACACAATTTAGCATGAGAGGGGATAGCTGCAGATGCAGAGGGCGCTTAGGACGCTGAAGCAATATCGTTTCATCTACTTTTTTCAGAATGTATCAGTCCATGGTAATGTTGACAACCCACTTCAATCTGTACGTGTAAGTTAAACATAAAACACGTTTCGTAGATAAGCTGAGACAATAACGATGGGTTATCTCCAGCGAAGGAAGGCAGACAAAGCTGAAGTGACATTGGTGTAATAGAAGTGTGATGCAAAACCGCATGGAAGCTAAAATTTGTTCACACAAAGGAGCAAAGGCAGACACGATAACTGAATTCCCCCCAAAGCAAAAGGGTGAGTTTGGGGAAACATTGTTTTAACATCACTGTTTATTTACAGCATTTGAAGATTGAAACATTCTTTTTTGATTTCCGGGGTGAGTAATATAATCTCCCTCCAGCACATTTAATTATTCACAGCTTTGTTGGTGAGGTCATTATTATTCTCAAGGGCAGCCTCAGGCCAGATTGTGAGGAAGGCCAATGTTCAACACCCCCAGCCACCCTCTTTAATGTTCTTCTCTGCTTTAGTGGAGCTTGAGCTCACCTTGGGAGCAGAGCTCTTACCACCTCCCTCGCAATCCCCTAGGAACATTGGCTTTAGGAAGAAAACGAACAGGCAGATGTATATTCACACCGAGGTGCTAAAATGTGAGAAGTTTAATTTTAACTCTCTCTGTGGGGGCATTCACATTATCACTATGGACAGAGCCTTTAGCTATGGGAAAGGGGATCACATTTTGAGGATTCAGCTAGTTTGGGAAGAAACAGGCTGAGCAGATGTTGATCTTTCTCTCACCCCTCTGCTCACATCATGGCCACAGTCCCCTACTGTCCCTACCCCCTTCACCACCTCTGATCTGTCTTGTGACAGCAGCCTTCATGTTGGTCTCTCCATTTTTCAAGACTTCTTATAATAGGACCTAATAGGAAAAAAACACAGTAAGCCTGTAGTGGGGTTCAGGACACACTCTCTCTGAGTATGTTAAACTGAAGGAATTTGAGAAAATTGCAAAATCAGGAAGTTTTCTCTCAATTCTTTTACTCTTCTCCCCTGAAGCAGTTCATAAAACCTAGGAAGAGCTTTCTGACCTTTCTCTGAAGCAGTTCACAAGAACTTCATGTGAGAGGTGACTTTCCTTTACCCAGAGGAAAGGGACAGTCTTATTTCCAAAGACAAAGGGTCACAGAGAAGAATCTCACCAAACAAGCCCTGCTGTTTCCCCCAATTTATTGCAAGTAGATCATACACCTTTTGTCCTGTCATATTTCTCCATGACTGTCCACTCTTCATTAAACTTAGCATAAAAACTCAGGTTTAACTGTTTCCTCAGACCTCTCTTTCCTCATGAAGGCTCCTGTGTCATGCAGGACTCATTAAATCAGAGTATGTTTTTCTCTCGTTACTCTGTCTTTTGTTACAGGGACCTCAGCCATGAAGCTAAGATGGATTAAAAAAAGATAGTTTTCCTCCCCTCCATAATAGATTATTATTAGCAGAGAGGTTTGACATGTGCCAGAATAGTAGTCAGACTTCTACCTTCCTCTGATGCTTCAGAATCCTCAGGAGCTTCCATTTGCCCATCAGGACAAATCTGAATGTTAGGATTTAGTAATAGTTGAAGATTATTCCTCACCTCCTTTGAACAGAGCCCTTCTTCTGTTACCTCCTTTCTCTACACCTGTCGTCTCCACCCCGCGAGCCCCTCAGGAACCAGGCTGCACAGCAGGGGGTGAGCCCCAGGTAAGGGAAGCTTCGTCTGTGTTTACAGCTGCTCTCCAGGGCCTGCACGGGGCGGCCTGAGCTCTGCCTCCTGCCAGGCCCCCAGCAGCGTTGCATTCTCTTTGGAGTGTGAGCCCCACTGTAAACTGTGCATGGGTGGGATTTAGGTGGCTCCTTCCTCATGAGAATCCAATGCCTGCTGATGCGGGGCGGAGCTGAGGCGGTGACCGTGAGGCTGGGGAGCGGTCACAAATGCAGATTATTATTAGCAGAGACGTTTGACCGCATAGAGACGGTCAGTTGCTTGCAGGATAGCAAAATCCCATCAGTGAGAGACAAGTGACGATGGAGCTGCATCTGGTGGCAGGCTTCAGCGCAGCAACACACTTTGATGTCACTGTGCCTATCACCCCCAGATGAGACCATCTAGTTGTAGGAAAATAAGCTCAGAGCTCCCACTGATTCTGCCTCATGATGAGATGTATAATTGTTTCATTATACTATATTACAATGTAATAATAAAGAACTACAGTGCACAATAAAAGCAATCAACCCGAAACCATCCCCCAACCCCTATCCTGTGAAAAATTGTCTTCCATGAGACCAGTTCCTGGTGCCAAAACTGTTGGGGACCTCTGCTGTATGCTGTCAAGTCAACACTTTCCCACTAAGTCCCTGTGTTCCACTGGGGCCTCACCTTTGGTGTCGTCTCTCCTCCAACCCCTGTCTGAATCTGGTTTAACCATATAAACAATTAAATGTGTTGTTGCAGAATTCAGTCTCCTGTTACCCTCTTTTCTTCCTAACCCTGCTCCTCCTGACCACTATTTCTATGCAGTTTTATCACTTGCAAGTTTAATGGCTTATTACGAGGTATTTCCTCATGTGCTGCCTGGGAGGCATTATTTTAAATATTGCTCCTGGATCACAGTCCTCGGTGAACAAAGAATAACCAACATTGCCACGATAGCGTCTATTTATCTGCTAGCTAGGTATTTCTCCTATGTTATTAATAATCCCCCAAGGCAGATGTCATCACTACCACTTTGTAAATGAGAAAACCAAAGCAAAGAGGCTGGGGAAGTTGAGCAAATTTAGCCAGCATGTGGCAGAACAGGGATTTTGGCCCCACTGCCCCTGTTGAGACGCTGCCTTTCCGTCGCTTTTGCGTTATTCAGACTTGTACTGGTCTGGAGGGAGAAGGCTTGCTTTTGTCGTCAAGGCTTTCTTTTATGAGTCCTGAAAGCCTAGTAAACATGACTTTCTTTGGACCTCCCCTTTAAAATGAAAAACAGAAGATTTAGATACTATTAATGTGACAGGCATGTGCAAGCACAGCTTAATCCACCTCACTCCCGTCTCTGGTCCTATGACAGAGGTATAATTTCGCCCCATTACAGCCACGCAAGAAACTGACAACCTGATGCCCTGGGAATGGAGTCCTACCGTTAAATTTCCCAACCCCCATTTTGTCGATTTATGCTAGGATCTCATGAAAATGTATACCACTGAACCCAAAATAAAGGGACTCTTTGTGGTGGTGACTATATACTTCTACTTATTGATCATCTATTGATGTACATTTCAACTTGTCTGAGTTAAGACAAGGCTAGACGAGGAGATAAAATTAAAAGGAATAAAATATAACACTTTAATTGCGTTTGTGGCCAGGGGACCTGCATTATACAGCAACCAGCGTGTAACAGTGTACTTCATGTTCCATGATTTACCTTGCTGATAATTGCTTTGCACTCCTAATAAATTAACCCACAGAAAATCCATTCATCTGCATCTTCTTTTTATGCAGAGCTAAGGAAAAAGGACCAGTATAGCAATTTGAGTGGCAATCATGCACTGATTGTAGCGAAGAAAGTAGCATGGTGAGAGTCTTAAGCATTCTGAAAGCATTTCTTTGTAAGAAAAGAGGAAGAAAAAAAGAGGAGAGGGCTTCTGCTAATTAAGTTCGGGTTTTTGTCTTATTTGCTATGGAGACTATACAATGTTCTAGGTCAGAAATTCTTGTTTAATAGAGTATATTTCTGGCTGGATATTTTAATATCATTCATTTAGTTTGTTTAAATATTCATAGAAAATTTTCATTATTATATTTAAGGTTCCTGGGAGGAAAGAATGTTTAAATATGTTATTACATTCTTATGAGGTTCCTTCCATAAATATTATCCCATAGTAAACATCACATTATAAACTGCTCAATGTTTTTGTTAGACTGTATTGTCAAAATTATTTTAAATATTTTATCTACTTGTATTCTAATGCTTTATGTACTTTCAATGTTCTGCCGCTTGCATTAATGTTGCATAGTTCCTATGAGCCTCATAGTCAACTTGGTAGAGTGCAAAGAAAGCTGAATGAGTGAGGAGATGGGATTTCTGGTTTCCACCCTACCACCCAATTGAGTAGAATATTGGCCTATTGTTTTACTTATCTGCGTCTCAGTTTTCTTGTATTTTAGCATAAGGATGTCATAAGGCATGATTTCTAAGGTCCTTTCTAAATTTCAGGATGTGCAGTAAAAACATGATGAGTGAATAAGTTTCACAGAGGCAAGTGATTTCCTCGCTTTCAAGAGGTGAGTGGGCAGGTGACAGGAGAAAGCTAAGGAGTTCTACTTTGAACAATGCACAAACTTGACTGAGTCTTGCAGAAAACGTCTAAAAATGCTATTTAATCTTCGTTTTGAAAAGACTCTTCAGATGGATCGATGAACTTGCAAGCAAATAAGAATTTCTTTAGCGCCATGTTGCCAGAAAAAAAGAATTACAGGAAGTCCAGTCAAATTTGAATTTCAGATAAGCAACAAACAAATTTTTAATGTGACTTACTTACATCACTTATATTGCATGGGACGTATGTACACTAAAAATTATTTGTCTGAAATTCAAATACACTTGGGCCTTCTGCATTTTTATTTGCTAAATCTGAGAACTTATTCAGAGGCTAAGGACTCTGGAGAGGTAAACTAGCATTGAAGTTGCTTTCACTATGAAATTATTTAATAAATCCAGATGACCTTGAGCTTTAAGCTTTTCCATCTGCACTGAGGAGGGGAGAGGAAAGAAATCTAGTAAGAGATCTGTTGAATAAAACTGGGACCCCAAATGGTTATGTCCCCACCCTATAGGTAACTAGACTCAAACTCGGTCCCTGTTCTGGAGTGTTGTATGTGGAAGCAGATAGCACTGACAGCAGTCATTTCCTATTCCAAACCTCAGTGTGTGCTGGGGGTAAAGGGAGAAGTTTATTGACAATTCATACCTGAATTTTATAACTGTGTAGTCTGAATAATTGAATTTAAAGTGAAATGTAGGAGTACGACCAGGCATCTGGGAGAAGCAAAGACAAATTCCATGGGAAAATTCCACATTCAACCTAATATTCAAAAGAATTCTCACATATAAACTTGCAAAAAAGATAAGCTCACATAAGGGAGAAAAGATTTCTCACTCATTACAAAGGTCCCAGCTGAGATCCTGTAATAAAAGACATATTAGCAAGAGAAAAGCATACACATTTATTTAAGTGTTATGTGACATAGGAGCTTTCAGAAATGAAGTCCCAAAGGAAGAAACAGGGAAAGCTATGTATTTTTATGGATAATCATGTAGGAAATATGATTGGAGAACAAAAGGGGGGGGGATGCAGTGGTGAAAAACTGGGGGAACATCGCAAGACCTGTTTGGTTAGAGGTTTCTTGGCAATTATGGGCTCCGTCTCTTTTTTCCTTTCTATAGAATGTGGGGAAAACCTCTCTGAAAGAGAATCTTGGTGACCGACTTTAGAGAAAGAAAGTTCAGAGAATTCTTTTATGACCTGCTTCAGAGAAGAATGTTGGGAGAAGGTCAGAGAAATCTTTCTGCATTTACTGTTTGTTCCAGTGTCAAAGAGACATATGTTTAAATAGCCTATCCTGGACCTTGTTACTTACATGAAAATATAACCAATTATACAGAGGGTGCTAAAAAATGTATAAACATTTTAAAAAAGGGAAAAATTACATTAAAATTGTAATACTCAATATATACCAATAACAAAAGATGAAAACAAGTCACTTTGACTTCTGCAATTAGAAGGAGCACTCGGAGTGGTTACTATCAGTGTCTACACCAGCAGTTTTCAACCTGTGGGTCGCGATCCCTTTGGACTGAATTAAAGGTTCGCGGCATTAGGAAGGTTGAAAACCACTGGTCTAGACACTTCTGATTATGTTGAACTACTGCTTTAGCAGCGGTGACCAAAACGTCCTCTTGTATCTGTGCATGCCATTTCACAGTATCACGTGTTCCAAACTTATGAATGTGTGCAATTGTTAGGAGTGTTGGAGGTTCTGTTGTATACTCATACCTGCCTCCATTGTTGTTATACTTCCACAATGTTCTCGAATCTCAAATACCACTTCAAAATGGTTTGGTGCTCCTTGGACAACAGCTATGCTTCTACAATTTTCCCTGACTGTCCTGCCCATGGCATTTGATTAATGCCATCTTTTGAATGAATGTTATGCTACACATCATTAGCAATTCAATTCAACAAAACTATTACATAGATAACGTCTCTTAAAATGTGTATATACATATTTTTTGGCACCCCTGATATAATCAAATATGTTACAGTGAACAAGACTTGGTGTGAATAAAGATTAGTACAATCTCAAAGACTTCAGATCTTGGAATAATGTGATAGGTAATATAAAATGCATATTATCAGTACACTTGAGATAAAATGGGATTGAAAATTAGTGAAAGAATTAAGAGCAGTCAAGTAGATTTTTAAAAATCAAACATAGCAGTTAGGAATGAAAAAATAGGCAATATTTGAAATTAAGTAGTCAACAAAGGGTACAAACAGAAGATTATGCCTATGTACATCAGGATATATAGAGATATAACATGTTGGATGAGTATTTGTAATACAGAACAATGAAAAACAGATACAAAATTAAAAGGAGCGATTAAAAGAAATTGGTGTTCTTAAAAATAGGAGATAGAAACAAAGGAGAGGCAATAATTTAAGTAATGGCTGAGTTTTTTTTTTTTTTTTGCAGTTTTTGGCCAGGGCTAGGTTTGAACCCACCACCTCTGGTATATGGGGCTGGCATCCTACTCCTTGAGCCATAGGCACCACCCATGGCTGAGAATTTCTGAGAAATATTTAAGGTCACTAATCCTCAGAACCAGAGATCATAACAAATCCCACATAATAGCTAAAAAGAAATGATCTACACACAGTGGTATTAGAGTGCAAATTTAGGATACCAAAGACAAACACGACATCTTAAAAACAGAGAAAATGATGTGTATATATAGAGATATCATAAACATATTATATATATGTATATTTGGAAGTACCCAGGCAAATACTAAACAAAAAAAAAAGTTGAGATGGTTATATTGATATCAGAGAAAATAGACATTAAGTCAAATGGTTAACTAGAGACAATGCTTGTATGATCATTCTAGTTAACAAGAAGTTGTGTGTGTATTGAGTTTATATGCACTTAGCTACAAAGCTTCAAAAATATGAAGCAAAAATTGACTGGAGTGAAAAGAAAAATTGATAACTAAGCCTATCGTTATAGTAATTGTGTCTTAGTAATTGTTAGGTCAAGCAGATAAAAATCAATGAAAATAGAGAAGATCTAAATGGTACTTTTAACAAAGGCTAATTGTGAACTCTGTATTTATCTCAAGCATTTAAGATAGAAGAAAAATAAATACTGGGCCATAAAATAAGACTCAACAAATTTGAAACAATTGATCTTATTCACACCATATAAATTATTTTTTTCATTTAAAAAATTTTTATATTTGGATTGGCGCCTGTCGCTCAGTGAGTAGGGTGCTGGCCACATACACCCAGGCTGGCTGGTTTGAGCCTGGTCTGGGCCTGCTAAACAACGACAACTGCAACCAAAAAATAGTCGGATATTGTGATGGATGCCTGTAGTCCAAGTTACTTGGGAGGCTGAGGCAAGAGAATCACTTGAGCCCATGAGTTTGGGGTTGCTGTGAGCTGTGACACCATGACACTCTACAGAGGGTGACAGAGTGAGACTGTCTCAAAAAAAATTTTTTTTTAATTTTTCTTATATTTATTTATTTTGAGACAAAATCTCACCCTGTTGCTCTAGCCTAGAGTGCCTCAGCATCAGAACTCACAGCAACCTCAAACTCTTGGGCTCAAGTGATCCTCTTGCCTCACTCTCCAGAGGAACTGGGACTACAGGCACCTACCATGACAGCCAGCTATTTTTTTCTATTTTTAGTAGAGATAGGGTCTTGTTATTGCTCCAGCTAGTCTGAAACTCCTGAGCTCAAGAAATCCTCTGGCCTCAGCCTCCCACAGTGCTAGGATTACAAGTGTGACCACCATGCTCAGCCTAAATTCTTATTAATTAATTATCTATATGTAATATAGTGTATCTTTAGTAGTATATCAGTAGGGTACATGAGGTATTTGGTACAGGCATACAATGTGAATTAGTCAAATCAGAGTAATTGGGGTATCTAACACCATAGGAATTTATCATTTGTTTGTGCTAGGAACATTCAAATTCCACACTTTTAGTTATTTTAAGGTATACTCTAACTTTTTTTTAGAGGCAGAGTCTCAAGCTGTCACCCTGGGTAGAGTGCCTTGGTGTCATAGCTCACAGCAACCTCCAAATCTTGGGCTCAAGTGATCCTTTTGCCTCAGTTTCCCCCATTTTTAGTAGAGACGGGGTCTTGCTTCTGTTTAGGCTGGTCTCGGACTTGTGAGCTCAAGCAATCCACTCGCTTCAGGCTCCCAGAGTGCTGCAATTACAGGCATGAGCCGCCACGCCCTGCCAAACTTATTGTTGATTAGAGTCACTTTTTTTGTGCTATCAAATATTGTTCATTTTATATAACTACATTGTTGAACCCTATAGTCATCCCCACTCCATCTCCCCTCTCCCCACTACTGTTCCCAGCCTCTGGTAGCCATCGGTATCTGTCCACGTGAAATCAAATGTTCTTAATATTTAGCTCCCACATGTGAGTGAGAACATGCAAGACTTGTATTTCTGTGCTTGGCTTATTTCAATTACTGTGTTCTTCGGTTTTATTTATGTTGTTGCAAATGGCAGGATTTCTTTTTGTTGCTATATAATATTCAAGGCATATATGTACCACAATTTCTTTATTCATTTATCTGTTGATGGACATGTAGAGTGATTGCAAATCTTAGCTATTATGTATAGTGCTGCAATAAACATCGGAATGCAGGTATCTTTTCAATATACTGAATTCCTCTCCTTTAGATTTATAACCAGCAGGGGGATTGCTTGGTCATATGATAGTTCTATTCTCAGGTTTTTGAGGAAACTTCATACTATTCTCCATAGTGATAGCACTATGCCCATCAACGATTTATGAGAGTTCCTCTTTTCTCCACATCGTTGTCAGCAGTAGTTATTGCCTGGGTTTTGGTAAACACTATTTTAACTGGGGTGAGATGACATTTCATTGTAGTTTTGATTTGCATTTCTCTGATTAATCATGATTTTGACTATTTGGAGTATATACCTCTTGACTATTTGTGTGTCTTCTTTTCAGAAATGTCTTCTCAGATTCTTTGCTCATTTTAAAATTTCATTATTGGATTTTTTCCTATTGAGTTGTTGGAATGCCTTATGTATTCTAGTTTTTAATCCCTTGTCAGATGGGTAGATTATAAAATCAGCAGATTATTATCAGTGCCAAATATTTAATCCCGTTCTACGGGTTGTTTCTTCCCTTTGCTGCGCAGAAGGTTTTTAGCTTGATGGGATCCCATTGTCCAATTTTGCTTTGGTCACCTGTGCTTTGGGACTGTTACTTAATAAATCATTCTTCACACCGATGTCCTGAGGCATTTCCCCAATTTTTTTTTTTTTAGTATTAATATTTTTACAGTTTCAGGTCTTAGATTTAAGTCTTTAATTCAATTTTATTTAATTTTTGCACATGGCAAGAAATGAGTCTAGTTTCATTCTTCTGTATATGGATATTCAGTTTTCCCAGCAACATTTATTGAACAAACTGTCTTTTCCCTACTGTTTGTTCTTGCCACCTTTATTGAAAATAAATTTAATGT
This sequence comes from Loris lydekkerianus, assembly GCA_963574355.1. Taxonomy (NCBI): domain Eukaryota; kingdom Metazoa; phylum Chordata; class Mammalia; order Primates; family Lorisidae; genus Loris; species Loris lydekkerianus. Next base: position 29,598 of record CAUYPK010155343.1, read on the forward strand.
AAATGTGTGGCTTTATTTTTTAAGGAAAAAATGTGGGTAGGTATTGGTTGGAGACTTTTTTGAGTCTGGCTTTCTTCAGGTTCTCTGTTTTGACATATCTTGTTACCTGTCCTCTTTCTGTTGCTAAGCAGATGGGACAAGTTGCTATGTGGCTTTATCTTTGGGTCTTCTCTTCTGTTCTATTGGTCTATATGTCTGTTTTATGCCAGTGGCATGCTGTTTGGTTGCTGTAGCTCTGTAGTATATGTAATTTGAAGTCAGGTAATGTGATTCCTCCGGTTTTGTTCTTTTTGGCAGGATGACTTTCGCTACTCTGGGTCTTTTGTGGTTCTGTATAAATTTTAGGATTTTTTTTTCTATTTCTGCAAAGAAGGTCATTAGTATTTTGATGGGATTGCATTAAATGTATAGATTGCTTTGGATAGTATGGGCATTTTAACAATATTGATTCTTCTAGTCCATCAGCATGGAATATCTTTCTACTGATTTGTGTCCTTTCAATGTCTTTCAATGTTTTATAGTTTCATTGTACAGATCTTTCACTTTTTATTTATGTTATTTTGTGTTATTTTATTTTGCTTTGTAGTTACTATGAATAGGATTAGTTTTTTGGTATCGTTTTAAAATTATTGACTGCTATGGATTTTATGTGTTGATTTTTTTTTATCTTCTCACTTTACAAAGTTTATTTCTTAGTTCTAATACCTTTTGTGGAATCTCTAGGTTTTTCTAGACAGAAGATTATGTCATCTGCAAATAAGGATAATCTCACTTCTTACTTTTTGATTTAGAAGCCCTTTATTTCTTTCTCCTATCTGATTGCTCTAGGTAGAACATCTAGAACTATGTTGAATAAATATAAAGCACATTGAATTTATACTTTATTATTTTATTTATTTTTAATATTGTATATATTTATCATGTACAACATGTTTTGACACATGTATACATAGTGGAATAGTTATATCCATAGTATTAACATAACATATCATTTTTTATCGTGAGAACACTTAAATCTGTTCTTAGCAATTTTCAAGAATATAATTCATTGTTATCAATAACAGTCACTATGTTGAATAATAGATTTCTTGAACTTATTCCTCCTGTCTAATTTAACTTTTTTATCCTTTGACCACCTGCCCCCTCTCCAGACCTTGGTAACCCCCATTCTGCTCTCTAATCTTATGAGTTCAGGTTTTTTAGATTCCATGTATGAGGTCACGTGGTATTTGCTTTTTGTGCCTGGCTTATTTCACTTAACATAATGTCTCCCAGGTTCCTTCATATTGTAGCAAAAGACGGGATTTCCTTTATTCTAAAGGCCAAATAATATTCCATTGTGTATATATACATTTCCCTATTCATTCATCTGTTGTTGGATACCTAAGTTGATTCATAGTTTGGTTATTGTGACTAGGGCTTCAGTGAACACGGAGCCTACATATCTCTTCTACGTACTGGTTTCATTTCCTTTGGACATATACTGCTAGATCATATGGTAGTTATATTTTAATTTTTGAAGGAAACTTCATATTGTATTCCAAAAAAAATTTATTAATTTATATTCCTACCAATAGTAATATCAAGGATTCCCTTGCTAACTGTGGTCTTGCTGCTGTCTTTGTTTGGCTATTGCTTTGCAGAAAATATAAAAGGTCAACATTTTCCTTCAACGTCAGTTCTTTGAGTTCTTTCCTTTGGGCCATCATTCTTTTATTGACTGTAAAATTTTTCAGTACTTGAAAGAGATAGCTATATTTCAGACAAGTTGTTTATGTTGAAAAAATCTTCTGCAGCACGAATAGGACACTAGGCCTAATCCAACATGTAGCAATAATAAAACATGAATAAAGAATTTATACTAAGAAAAAATAATACAACTAAAGGACAAATCCCATGCCATTTACCCCTTGGTATAGAGTGGACTCAATTAGTCAAGTTATGGAGGGTAAATTGATATTGTGTTTACAGTCCAAATAATCAAGATGCAACTTACAGAGGTGGTCAGTATATAGATATCAGTCTTCCATTGAATACATGTAACACATTTCTGGTCTATGAAAATGAGGTCAACTTAAGGAAGAGGTCAATTTAGGAAGGTGGCCAACTGTGGAGGTTCTACTGTATTTACCCAGGCCTTCTGAACGCAAACTTTTTATTGCTTCTCAGAGTTAGTTTCACTGTGTTCTTGAGAATGAAAGCATTAATTAAAGCTGGAGTTAGGAATAGACAACCCATAATACAAATAGAAAGAAAAACTTCCTCTGAAAAATCTGAAACATCTGGAGGCTAAACCAGTACCATGCAATGGTTAGATGTGCGGGTGTAGAGGGTGGACATCATGGCAGTTTTAATCCTACTTTTGCTAGGTACTAAATGATCTTGATCTTTGACTTCTGAGCCTCGGCTCTTTTATAATGTTGCAAGGTTTATGTGCACTGGCATAGGAAAAGCATTGGCTGCCCAATATCATGTAATTGATAGCTATTGACATTATAATGAAGTTATTATTGAAGACTAAAAAAGGTGCAAAATTAGCATATAGAATTACAGGAAGAAAATATATACCTTTAAATTAGCTTTTATTGCAAGCATGAAAACGTTCTGCTTTCATATGCTGAGAGAGCATTTTGATATTTTCTAGGTAAGAAATCAAATGAAGAGAGCTTATTTTCCATTGTTGCCATGTATTTATCGTCTGACCTGACTTTTCATAATCTCATTTTTCTTACCTAAAATATAAGGTGTTGCTAATACTTCTCTATATATCACTAGGTCTTTGTGAGTCTCCAATGGGGTAATATACAGAAATAACTTAGTAAGTATGTTGTCATTATTATTATTCAAAGAACTTACATGATAGAATAATAATTTTTAAAATATTTTTATTTCACATGTCTATTTTTGTCTCCCCACCATTTCCGTGTCTGACCATACTACAACTATGTCCTACCATCATCTTCCATACATACTTAAAACCAAGTGAAGTGAGTTCCATCTTTAACAACTGAGCAGGCATTTTGGACAACACATTCTTGGTAATGGAACATGGACAACGTTTATCAAATACAGGAGGGAAAGTTCTCTCTCTACCTTATAAAAAGGACAGCCAGATATCAACTGTTACAGAAATGAAATAAGACAGAAAATTTCAACAAACTGTTTACACTATGTGTTTAAAGAGACGTCCTCCACTGCCAGAGATCTTGAATAGCCTCCTGGTCAGTCATCCAGAAGTGCTTCATCCAGAAGTGCTTCTTCATGTAGTTGATGAAGTTGGCTCCACTTTGGGAAGGGAACCACTCTTTCCTAAACCTTCCTGCATTTTTGCTTTAATGTCTTCCCTACAGAGCCAGGTCCTTTTGGTGTTTTGATAATTCTTTCCTGTTTTGTTTGTTTAAGGATTCTTGACCCTTTGGTCTTGGTGTTGATGGTTTTGAATGTTTCCTACTCTGGTTTGATTTTTGTGCATTTTTGGCTGTAGTAGCTTGTACAGATTTCTTTACCGGAGCTTTTTCTTCCCTTTCCTCCTCCTCCTTTTCTTCATCATCACCTTCATCAGCAGCAAGTCTTATTTTTTCTGTGGAACTTTGTTACCACCTGCAGGGACAGATCTCTTTCCAGACATACCTCAGAGTTTCCCATCCTCCTCTTCATCTTCTGACTCTGCATCTTCTTCCACAGCTACTAAGTGCTGCACACTAGGACGCGCAGGCCCTGAGCCACACTTCAGCTGTTAAGACCGTGGGTGGTGATATTTCAAAGCCCCCACGAGAAACCATTGGCTGTACAGACATTTTCAAAGTTGCCAGTGTTACTTAAATTGGACTGCCTTCATAATTCATTGCTTCTGCTTCAACAATGTGTAATCTGTCCTTTGCTCCAGCTCCTCAACTGATTGTTCCTAGAGATAACTGGTGCTCATTCTTATCATTATCTACCCTAAAGGGATGATCTTTGTTGGCCTTTAGCTCACAATCAAAATGACAGTTCTGAGGCCTCAAGTGTCTCATGTCCATTGAATCTTCCATGGGGTGGTGGCATGCACTTAGGTGGGAGAGAAAGGGGACAGAGATAAAAGGCTACTGCTCCTGCAGTGCAGGACGGAATCACACCAGGGCAATAATAATAATTATTATTCTAAGCAATATTTGGGGGTACAGTCTTTGTGATTTTCCAGAAACAAAAAGACAGTGCTTCAGTGTGTGCATATGTTTCTATGACCTCTGGTCCTTATCGTTGAAGCTGGATAAAACTGGTCATGTAAAATGTCACATAGCAACTTGTTCCATCTGCTTAGCAACAGAAAGAGACAGGTAACAAAATATATCAAAACAGAGAACCCGAAGAAAGCCGGACTCAAAAAGTCTCCAACCGATACCTACCCCAATTTTTTCCTTAAAAAATACCCCCAAACAACCCTGAAATTGTTGTCTGAATGAAATTATTCAAGTCAATTCATTTTGTTAGGAACCTCATGGAGTATTTCATTTAAATGGCAAAACTGGAAAGCATCACAGTGATCTAGATAGCTTCTGAAGCCTACATGATCTATGAGAGACAAGAGGAATAAAATACCCTATGGCAAAAAAATTCTCCAGTGTAGTAAATTAACTTTCCAGAACATCAGGGTACAATTTAGTACTTTGTAACAAGCTATTTATTAAATGGTGTCTGGAAAAGTTAATTTACCTCATAGCAGCAAGTAGTTTGCTGCAAGAGAATTGCTTACTTACCTTCAATGCTTTGGAGTAAATTTATTACAGGATTACTCATCTTGGGGCTAAAAGAACAACTTTGCCAAAATGATGGATAATTATACTGTATAATTTCTGCATTATTTATTTTGCATACCAGCTGATGGACCACTGTTTTGGACAGGTTTTCTATCTATTTGATAGGGATTAAAGATTTTTGAAAGTATTTAAAGGTATTCTTCAGTTAGTGCTTCCTTTCATCAACTGTAAGACACTATTTCTTATGAGATGTACCATTATATTATGTACCAAGACAGAAAAAATGCTAATTATACCTGATACAATGGATTCTTATTTAAAAATTTTTATTTCATACTTGCTGTCAGAGTTCTTTTAGACTTATTCAGATATAGATGCTTTAATCACATATTACTCTTATATGTTCATAAAAAGGAAAATATAAGTACAGAATATTAAGATATTCCCCACAGATCCACAAATTCTTATGTATTTTTAAACTCCAAGTCTTTTATATCTATGTTTTCTTACAAAATGCTTTCCTATGTCCTTGAATTAGACTAGTGAGTCAGGATATCTCCAGGACTATTTAATTATTGTCACTGGTGTTAAAGCAAATGACAACTTCTGTCCAGTTTTAATGCCCACCAGTTCTTCCCAGAAAATGTCAGTGGAGGGATTTCAAGCAACAGTCTGAGCTCATATTCATTTCTAATGGCCCTAAGTATTTTGTTGACTAAAAACCAGAAAATTGCCCTCTCCAGTTAAGCCACCAGGAAAAGCAACCAACTTTGTTTATGAGTAAGCAGACAACTTAGTACAGAGTGCTCCCTGGTTACAGTGATTTTAAGGTGCCATTCACTCTAAGATGCACTTTTATTCTGTAGATATTAAAAATAAAAAGAGTACATATTTATATTGATGAAACATGGCATGGAGTTTTTAAAAATACTTTCTTGAATCTATTACAGATATCTCTGCTTGCATGCATCTATTGATATATCACTCAAATTATCATTCTTTGCAATCTCATTACAGGTTGGTAAAAGGATCAGCATTTGGGGTGCATTTTTCTTTTTTTCTTTTTTTATATTTTTGGTGTTAAAATTTGAATCTTAATTTGGAGCCTTCCTTTCCTAGAAATATGATCTACAATTACATGTATCATGTACTGAATATTTTCTAGATGGAACTGATTCACTCCAAGCTGACTTTGACTTTCTTCATTTGGGCCACTGAGGCTCCTTCAAAACACCTCCCGTCCCCGTCCATGTGATGCATATCTTGTTCTTTTTGCTTCTCTCTCATATAAAGATCTACTTGATTTCTTACAACTAAACCTTTACCATTTTTTCCATAAATAATGCAGATCAAAGTGACAATCATTCACCACCATTCTCCTTCATTCCAGATGCTGCTGCCTTTTTAAATTTTACATAAGAGAAAATTGTAACCTAGTTACAAAGTTGTAACAAGCCTTGTAGCCATGTTTTCCTACAAAATGACTATTTCTAAAGTAGCCATAGGCCAGAATTTTAGTACCTTGAACGTCACTTCCCTATTCATTAAATGGACATAGTGCATAGCTAGCAGGAGTTCTGTGGATAAAATTGTGTATTTAGAGCATCTCACTGAGGGCCTGGCACATAATAATTGCTTAATAAATCATAGGAGTTATTACCTTATCATACAGGCAATGGTGGACCATTAGAAGATTATTCTTCTGAAAACAATGAGAAGACAAACAGGTCTACAGAGTAGGTAGTATTTTCCATTAAACTCCAAGTATAGGATGATCAACAAACCCAGTTCATACCAGTAGAACTACAAATAAATTTTGAAGTTTTTTTCTCAAAGTTAGTCTTCTTGGGGTGGAATAAACATCCATGTGCTTGTTTGCCTCATGAATCTTCAAGTAACGGACTGGAGAGGGTTGTAACTTCCTTAGGAATGGAGCAGAGCTGACTCTTTTCTAAACATCGAGGGCTATAGGTGAGTACAGTCAATCACCTTTATAAATACCCACCCTCTGCAAGATCTAGGGAGGATGGAGACTTTATATACATCATCTCTAATCTTCATGCAAGTTACCTGAGAAGGGCAGTGTCTAATTTCTGGTGCAGCAATTAAAAGCCTGGAGAGGTGAAGTCACTTGTATTGGGCTCCCCACTCCGAGGACAACAGACCTGGGGTCTGTCTTCAGTGTGTTAATGTGAAGCTTGTCCCCTCTCTGCACTTTTCCAAGTCTTACCTGGGTTTCTCTTTCCTAACAGTTCACTTTGGATCATCATTTATATTCTGGTTCATAATATTTGCGTCATTATTTGAGGTTGGTAGGTCATGACTTGAAGTATTTAAATAATAATCCTACTCATGTGTGTTTTAAATTCAAGTGAAATAAGGGCAGACACATTGTCAAAACCTCTACTGTCTGGCGTATTTTTCAAGTCATAGGCATGGAGCTTATTGATTTTACAGCAGAGTTTTGAATCAAAACCAGAAGTCTACTGCTATCAAATTGTTCTTGTCTTAGAAATATCCTGCAAAATCAACAAAATGTAGATGCAAAATGGAACCCACCATTTCATTCAGAAACTTACTATAAATATGTTACGTGTCATCTGTTAATAGCAATTTTTCTAAACATGATTTTTAATGGTCAAATATTTCATTTCATTAAGATATTTAAGCAAGCCTCCATTTTTATAATTACAAATATATTTATTGAATATTGTTATGTATTTTCTATATTGCTATAATTTTCTTAGGCTACATTTCTTAAGTAGACTCTGGGTCAACATGTTTAAGTTTTTTAATACATCATATTAAACTAGCTTTAAGAGAAGTCTCATACTATTTCTAGGAGAGACCAGTATTGTCTTTGTTAAAAGCAAGCAACAAATACTTGCTTTTGAATTATATTTATGTTGTTCTTGAAGTTGTTTTTTTCTTTCTCTTTAAATTACAAAATGGAGAATTGAGCAAGGAGTTTAGATTTTTTTTTCAAGGAAATAACTGTCTTCAATGGGTTCCATTAAGTAACATAGATTAACTGTGTTACTATAATCTTTAAAATCAGGGTTGAGTCAAGATCACTAAACTAGAGCCTTCTAGCCAGAATACTGCTTTTATTTAGGGGGGGGGGGGGATTTCTTGTATATATGATTACCAAAGTATTATGACAGCAGTTTTCTGAAATGACATTGGGATTCACCAAAATAGTTGTACTGAAGCGTAAACATTATGTTTCTATGTTGTGACTGCTGAAGTTTCTTATGCAATTTTATCTATTGGCAACAGTCTTTCCTGCTACCCTTTTCATTCAATTTAAAATAGCTCAATCTGGGATTATACATAGGTGATAGTTTGTATTTCATCCTATTCTACACAGCGTCTAGTATTATCATAAGGAATTTTCATTTTGTGAATGCCTAATTCAAGGACAATTAGGTGGACAAAGAAAATTCTTCGTTTTTAGTTTTGAATACAAGCAATCTGAACTAGGAAGACCTGAACTGGCAATATGTCTAGAAGGTATTAAAGGATTAGAGCTCTAAATATGTTTCAAATTGGGATTATTATACAGATCAAGACAATGAAACATGAGGAAATTAAGTGTAAGTGACTAGCTCCAACTGCATAGAATCAGTCTGATTTCCTGAACAAGAGTGTGGGCAGGTTGGAAAGCAGATTTAACCACTAACAGGACTCAGAATGTGCCTTACTGATATTCAAGTACAGCAAGTAAAACTGACTGCCAGGCTCTAAAATCCATTGTGATGTTGGGGCCAAGCCCACAATTTCCAGCAATTTCTTTAAAACTAAGTACATTAGTGGTACCAATGCTGGCTTGTTGTTATGAAACACAGAACTTCAGTGATGACCAGCTTTGGTGTGAGAAAGCCTCTATAATCTTGCTCAAACCACATGCTGGCCTAGGATGCTTTCTTCTCTCTCTTCTGTCAGGGTTAGATTTGTGTCCTGGTTTGATGCGTCTCCTTGCCTTCCTCAACTCTTCCCCCATTTTTTTCTCACAGGCATTTTCCCTAATAAAAATCTTTGCATGCTTAATCCTGCCTTTGCCATCTGTTTCTTAGAGTACATAGTTAATCTACATCCTGGAGAGCATTTACCAGTCAATTTATTGGTCAATTTTCTTATTTATTCTAGTTTCTAGATCCCCCCCTCATTTAAAAACATTCTCTAAAAAACCTTACTAAAGACTTCTTTCTCCAGTAATTGGCAACAGTAAATGGCCACATGTATATAAAAATCTGCGTGCAATTTTAGTAAATCCATGAGAACTTCAGAAACCATCCAAAGATCCTCTGATAAATCCATTGGTCAAGTATCTTTACAATACTTTCTGAAGACATTGGTAGTCAGTATTGACGAAGACTATCTAAGGGCTTCTATTTTCCCCTTACAATGTAACCTACATACCCATTCATAGTCTGTGGTGATATTCAAATTACTTAACAGCCAATCAGAACAATCACCAGCCTCTGCAACACAAACTAATTCCTACCCTGTTCTTTTCCCATTAATTATCTTTCTTTTGTGAAATCAACAAGAATTTTTAACTTACATGTTCTTTAAAATTTTTATTATGAAATGTTCAATAACTTTTGTTAAATCTCAGCAATGTATGTGGCCTTGGGTAGGGGAAAACATTAGGAAAAACCCCACAAAAACTAAAAGACATGAAAACTAGCAGTAAAGAGTTCTTCTTTTACTTAAGAGTTAAATGCAAGCATGTCTTTCAGGGTTTAAGTTTGAGCAATGGTCTGCATACCACTATTCTTTAAACAGCCAACAAAAGGTTTTCGAGGCAGCCATTTTTAATTGGTCCAGTCCTCATTCATATCTTTTGAAAAACCCTAACGATTTGTGTTGAACTGCATGTCTACCTTCTTGTGTTCCAACTCTTTGGTTTACTTTGTCTGTTGTCTTTCCCATATGGTTCAAAAAAGCACTATGCATAATGCTTTTCTCTAGAATGCCCTTTTGATTCCTCACATTCTTCTGAGGGCCTTAACTCTATAACCAGTACCTGAACATGGTGCTTTCATCTAGGATTAAGTTTTGCACTTCTATTGATCTTCCTCTATGGGGTTGAATGTAGTAAATGAACCTCCTAGCTCCCAACAAATTTGCATGTAATTGCCTGTCCAGTCCTGAACACTGAATACTGGGCTGGAAGAATACACTAGCATTGACAGGGCCCAAAATGTTTTTCTTTCAAAGGCTCTGCTCTTTTGTAAAAGTGGCATATATAGGAAGAATCAGAAGGCTTTCTCAAGGTTTGGGAAAATGGTAAGGTGGCGGGATGTCCGGAAATTATTACCACGCTATCAAGATAATTATAACCTCAAATGCACCTTTTAAATAAATCTAGAGGTTCTATTAACCTCTTTTTGGCCACTACAGCATACTAACCTACATTTATAGATCCCCTAAAGAGAACTGAAATACATTAATCATCCCTTCTTTTCACTCTAGTTTCTTCAGACAGGTTTTACCAGGCAGTGCTAAAAATTTTGGTCTTGTGCTGTGACTTTGGTGAATTTAATGATTAATCATATTTGAAGGATTATTGTTAAATTCTTTCAAATCAAAACATATTTTTGTTTGAAATTTTTATTTTTAATATCTTATTTGCACCTGCACATTTCTACCCTGATCTGTCACAATGGACATGAAAAGAAATTTTTAAGGGAAATATAGAGATTTACTGTAGAGAACTGTCTGATTTTTATTCATTGAACACAGTTAATTACTAAAATTCATTACTGCATTGTTTCAGGTTTTATATTTAACTTTTCTTTAAGCAATGGATCATTGCTATTTGTGTGGTATACTTTTCATTTGCCATCTCCCCAATGTACCCATTTTATAGAGCACATACTCTACTTATTTTAAAAACGTTAAGTGGTGGGTTCAAGAAAAATTAAGTGAAATAAAGGTTAATTTGCTCTATAATAATTGGAGATCTGCTGGAGTATCTCATATCCAAGGGGTTTGGGGATTATTTCTCGTAAGTAATCTCCCTGCTGCTTTTAGTAAAAGGAGAAAGATTCATGCACTCTGAAGAGAAACCAGAGTACCCTTGCTGCATTCCGATGGTGTGTGACTGGGAGAGGGGTCAAGGTGACCCTCCTTGTTGGCCCTTCTCAATCTGTTGATTGCTGAAGTCAGCAGCAGGCTTAAGACATGCTTTGGAATGATGAACAGAAATTACTTAGGAGGAGGTGTGCCTTGTGCGGAAGTGTTGGAAACATTTTTAAATTGCATTAATAACTGATGAAGCTTAAGCTTTATTAGCCCTGACGGGAATCTAGCTGAGTTTTTAAGAGTGTCTTGACTTTTGACCATGGTCAAGTGTCTTGACTTGACTATCCCTATGAAAGTGGGAACACTCAGGTTGCTCTGAGTTAAAGTCTTAAGCATCCTGCTTTTGCTCAGACCAAAATGAAAACTGTTAACACTGTATCCTAAAACTCTTGTGAGTTTCCCGGGGGGGGGGGGGGTCTACGGGGGGTGGGGTGGGGCGGGTGGTGGTGGATATATTTAAATTCATTGTAAAGGAAGACTTCAGAAAACAGAATAAGTTTAATTGTTTTAAACCAGGTCATTATACCAATAATTATTTCTCTCATTGCTACACTGTTACATTAAGAGATATCATTTGACTAATAATAACATTCCCAGCCATTGTGTTCATCTCTGTCTGTGTTAGCTCATTTGGTTCTATAACATCAGTGAGGATTTGAGGTGTGAAACACTTTAAGATGAGGAAATGGATCCAACCTAATGTGCATAATGTAACGATAAATTTCTATACTAGTAAGAATAGAGTAAGAACGTTTTTGCCACAACAAATAAGTAAGCGAGGTGATGGCTATGTTAATCAGTTTGATGTAAGCATTCCACATTGTAGATCAAATCAGCACATTGTACCTCCTAAACGCATTAATGCACACAGTTATGATTTAATAAAGAATTTTTTTAAAAGGTGAGGAAACTGAGCTTTAGGAAGGATAGGAGACCTGTCCAAAGTCACGCAATTCATAAAGAACATCCTCCAGCTTTGAAACTTGCTTATCAGACACAATCTTTCAAACTTATGAAATGATCAGATTTGTGTCACGTATTCATTACATGGCATTAAAAACCACATGAGCAATTGAGAAGGGTGCCGGAACAAGAATAGGGAGGTCTCTGAATTCTGACACTATGTTTATGTACATAGATGTACATATATACTTTGCTTTTCTGGACTTGAGTTGAAATGGCAATCCACACTTAAAATTTCCAGATGTTTTCTGTGTACTTTAAACCAAAACTCCACTAACTTTTGGGATGCTCATGTAGCAGATCTTGAGACCAGAAATTTGTAGTTTTCAAAGCTCCTCAGAGTGTTCTGATCCTTTTTCACATTTGGAAACCTTTGTGTTAAGCAATCACGTTTCTCAACAAATATAAATAAGTTTCTTTCTTTCTTTTTTTTTTTTCGGATTTTTTTTTTTTTTTTTGCAGTTTTGGCCAGGGCTGGGTTTGAACCCTCCACCTCTGGCATATGGGGCTGGAGCCCTACTCCTTTGAGCCACAGGCGCCGCCCAGTAAATAAGTTTCTTTTGACATTCACCCCCTACCCATAGATTGAGCATCTGTTTTTGAGCCTTCTAAGGTCTTGGAGAATTTCAGAAAGAAGAGGGAGAGCAAAGGTACTTCCTAGGAACATCCTAATGTAGAGGTCAAGTGCACAAATGTGGGGCTGGCTCTCCAGCTGTGTGTGTTACTGCACCTGTTTGCACCTGTGTTTGTTGCATTTAGTCCTTCCTCATTAGTAAGGCAACAGTTGAGATACAAATCAAGTATTTACAACAGTGTCCAGGTGTAGTATATGTTCAATTAGTGTTGGCTATTATTACTACCATTGTCATAAATACTTATTATTTTCTAAGGGTACCATAAAGATGAAAAGATGTAAGTTCTGATTTAGCAAATGCACAGTTTATAATTATGGGAGTAAAATGTACAATAAGCAATTGTCACACAATTTGGATGGTACAGCTTTCATACAAAGATATATGAATTTTATTGGGCAGATGGCAGTGACAGCCTCAGAGATATACACCTTAGCTGGATATTTAGGGAAATTCTTTGGGCATGTAAGTAGGGGAAACGTCATTCCCAGGTGAAGAGAACAGCATGACAAAGTTGCAGGTCCCTGAAAAGCAAGGATTTCCAGAGACTGAGTTAGTGCTTCAGGGGTCAATAAAAGGAGAGAGGGAAGAGAGGTACACTAGGACTGGCCTTAGGGGACTCAGTGCTGGCTGGATCCTGAAGGGCCTTGCCTACCATACCAAGGAAGCTGGCTTTATTCTATCCTTACTGGGTAGAATTTAAGCAGGAAAGTGATGCTGTCAGATTTTCATATAGGATTGTAGGAGGCAATTGGTAGAGTGGAGATGAGGGTCAGGTCACCAGTTAAAAGGCTATTACTATAATTCAGGCAAGGTGTAGTGGGGGTCAAAATGAGAATGATGACAATGGGATGGGAAAAAACAGGTAATAGTTACAGGTAACAAAATCATGGAAGTCTTAAAGGAGGAATTGTGGTTATTGTCTGATGGTGACTGAATGAGGGGAGGAAAGATTTCCTAGCTATTTCACTGGCAAATAAATGGGTGATTATTCCCTCAAAGTGAGCTGGGAAATAAAGAATAAAGAGAATGTCTTAAAGAAATTGTAGGTTTTGTTTTATTTTTGCACTATGTTTAAGGGAGGGAAGATTGATTCATCCAGATAAAGCTATTTAGTAAGTGAATATTTAGGTCAATCAGGGTTTGAAGTATTGATTGTGAAGTTGCCTCCTAAAGCCACAGAATTTACTATATGTACTACATATGACAGTAACTTATTGAGGACAAAAATGCATTTCTCTTTCATTTAAAATAATTCCAGAGTTACATAGTTCAGAGAGAATGATTACTCTACAAAGATTTCATCTCCTTCCAGATTACTTCTCTGTTATCTCCAGGTGAAAATCTGTTATTAAGAGTCCTAACATTCTTGTCTTCACATATTGTTCACTAGTTGCACTTTGAAGGAGGGAAGAAAGAAAGCTATGATTTTCTTTTTTTTTTTTAATTTTTGAGACAGAGTCTCATTTTGTTGCTGTGATGTCATAGCTCACAGCAACCTCATACCCTTGGGCTCCAGTGATTCTCTTGTCTCAGCCTTCCGAGTAGGTGGGAGACTATAGGTGTCTGTCACAAGGCTTGGCTATTTTTAGAGATGGGGTCTCGTATTTGCTCAGGCTGGTCTCAAACCTGTGAACTCAGGCAATCCACCTACCTCTGCCTTCCAGAGTGCTGGGCATGAGCCACCATGCCCAGTCTTTGATTTTCCTTTTAAAAGAAACTTCTTGGAAGTATCTCACTTCTGCTTATAGCTAGATGGATATGTACGTATATGTTTCTTGCTGATTGGTTTTGTTTTCTTTTGTTTTTAGACAGAGTCTCACTCTGTTGCCTAGGCGAAAGGGCTATGGTATCAGCCTAACTCACAACAATCTCAAATTCTTGGGTTCAAGAGAACCTCTTGCCTCAGCCTCCCGACTATCTGGGAGTATAGGTGCCTACCACAATGCCCAGTTAATTTTTCTATTTTTAGTAGAGATAAGGTTTCATGCTTGCTCAGGCAGGTCTTAAACTCCTGAGCTCAAGTGATCCTTCTGCCTTGGCCTCCCAGAGTGTCAGGACTACAGGCCCGAGCCACTGCACCCAGCCTAGATGTGGGTAAATAGTGAATATGTGGAGGCAACTCTCAGTCTCTGCTATTCCAGGGAGGTGGATACATTCATCCAGGAAAGGGTATAAAGTGAGAAGGGTGAGGAAGGTGAGCATGGCCCCTGCAGGAGCAGTCACACATTCCACCCTTTTGTAGATACCTCTCCTAGACCCTGCCCCTTTACTCATTCATGGTGTCAGCCCTAAAAGTCCCCTTCTTGTTTCTTTTCATCCCCTGCTCTCTGCTCCTGCCAATGCCTGATTTCTGAACCCCAAATATTTCTATACATTACCAAACATATGACTGGAAAAGCAAAACTAAGTTTACTAAAACATATAGATTTTTTTCCTGTATTGCTCAAATTCAATTTGTATCTTGGAATGAAATTTTCACTTTAAGGACAGGGATTCCACGCACATTAGATAGTAAATGATCTGGAAAAATACTTGATGGTCACAAATTGTGAAGATGCTTTCTGAAGCTTTCTGTAACCCCAACTGGACTTTCATGTTAGGGAATCTTTGGGGGCTATTGCTGAAGACTCACCAACCATGGGAAAAGCTCGTCCACGACACAATTATCAGATTAACAATGTAGAAAATTCATTTTTGTTTTTGATTTTGGAGCGGTTCTGTGTTGCTGAGAGTTAGGAGTTTTCCTTTGTTTGATCTAGAATTACTAATCCAGAAAATGCACCATGGAAGGATAACATGAGGATCTTTTTATTTGTGTCACATTGGAATTTTTATTGCCACATCTGCTACAAATTGGCCATAGATGGTAACAGAGGTTTCTGTAAAGCTCCAATTCCACTGATGATATGTACCGGGGATGGAAAAGCCCTGTTATAATAGACTTCATATGTATCGTACGCTAATATCAAAGTTCACCATCAGGAATTTCAAAATAAGCGGACTCCAAAGCAATCAGTTAATATACTTTAAACAGTGGACCACAGAATTTCCAGTAACCAGATTTATTATAACATCATGTGCATTACAATGAAATCTCATAAGATAAATGTCAATTTATTTTCCTTCATTTCATTAGCAGAGAGGCCAGATATTCGTGAACAGCAAGCTGAGAATTCATGGTACTTAGTATACAATTGTATTGTAAATTGCTTTATTTTAAAAAGTGCCTGTTTGTGTCACAGCATGATTGACATTTTGGCAGGACTGTGTAGAACTCTGGAAATAATGTTTATCACTTAACTGATGCATTTACAGAATAGGTTCAAAAATGGAAAAATATTTCATGTAGAAAAAAATAGTAATTGCTTTTGGGACCATATGGCTTCATGGTTAGTACCAAGGAGTCAGTCTTTCTGAACTATCTCTATGTATTTGCATGAATAAGTAAAAAGTGTATGTGTTATGCACTTTTTCACTACACAAATACTTCATGAATGTCTATTATGTAGGTATTCATCTGTTGTGGTGGTGAATACAGCTGACCTGGTCCATGCCATCAATGAACAAATGGTTCAATAGAAGAGTCAGAAATAAACACAAAGATATCTTAATAGAAATATAAATAAATAAGTATATATATACATATATACAGATAGATGTTTCAAACATCAAATTCTAAAACGAGGTGATAACTAAACCAAATTTAAAAGCAGGTGGCAAAAATCATTCAGAGAACCTCTAACTTCTTTCCCAAAATAAACAATGTAAAAGAGTTCATAAAGGAGAAAATATTGAGAGAAAATTTGGGGGGAGACCTGCATCGGTTCTTTGAGTTCTCTTTTCCGACCTCAGCTCAGTAAGTGAGATTGAGTTCATCTCCTCAGCCAAGTAAGACAGCCTTCACTGAGGCACTACTGAGAGTAAACACACGTCCTCCACCCTGAAGAAACCCAGTGGAGAATGTCACTCCTGTCTGAGAAAGGATGGGAGTCTACTAAGAACCCACAAAGGAACACAAAGGGGATACTTCTCCTCAGCTGTCCAGCTCTGCCAGCTCTCCGTGGGGGCTGCAAACTCGCACTGGTACCATTGAATGAAAACTTATGCTTCTGCCTCTTGTTCTGCGAAGGAGTCAGAAGCCTCAGAAATCAAGATGGGGCAGAAAGAGTTTAGGTGAAATGTTACTTAAACTCTTGTCTTGAATATCCTTAGGTTTAAAGATGGAGTTAATAGCCCCGTATCATAAAGTTGCTGTGAGGACTACTCGGGATAAATGTAACGTATAAAGCAATGAGAACAGTGACTGCCACACAGTAAGTACTATACAGGGGTTAGGTATCATTTAAAAAGAAACAACAGTACTCAAATTCAGAGTCAAGGAAACAAAGGCGGGATGGTTTCAAGAAGGGTGTCAAACAGAAAGAAAAACCCAAGCAGGGAAGGAAACAATACACAGTGTTTCAGAAAGCTGCCATTTATTTATTTCATATGATTTCAACTCTCCACACCATTTTCCTTTTGGAAAGTTTTACTTCAGACCTGGCTTGAATGAAACAAATACTGCCAACTTTATCTGACTACTTGGCTTCAAAAATTCTTTCTTCCCTTTATGGTAAGCATTAGCCTGTATGGAATAAGGTCAAACCCTGCTGAAGAGAAAGAGGTAGCATGGTAGGTGCGTTTCTCTCAGTATAGCTAACATGTTGACCGCTGTGCTTGTGTGTTGTTAGTATCTTACTGACGTCACTGCTTAGAGCAGACATTCTCAACCACTTTTTTAGGTAATGACTCATCACCATCCAAACCTTGAACGTGCAGCAGTGGTTCCTAATGTAGGGGTGGGGTCTGCACGTCTCTCTGTTGGGGGAAGAGGGGTGCTGGTGTGTGGGATGGGCAAGGAAGGGCTTGACCCAGAGCAGAATCACCTTGCCCTGCACACACACACCTGGAGAATCTGATAGTAAGTGTCCAAGAGGAATAACTAATTTAATGTTAAGAGACTTTTTTTTACTACAACTTAAAAAAAAGCAGATTTATTGAGATATAATTCACACGTTATACAATTTCCCTATTAAAATAGGATAATTCAATAGTTTTTAGAATAGCTGCAGATATGTGCAACCATCTCCATAATTTAGAATATATTCATCACCACAAAGAGAAATCCTCTCTACCCTGTACCTATCACCTCCGTGTGTCTTACTCCCCACTCTCAGCCCTGGAACCCAAAATAACCTCTAACCTGCTTTCTGTCTCTTTAGATTTGCCTACTCTGGCCACTTCGTAGAAATGAAATCATTTAATTTATGCTTGTTTCATGACAGGTTTTTATACTTAACATAATGCTTTCAAATTTCATCCATCTTGTAGTGTATCCTAGTAGTTCATTTATTTTTATTGCCGAAACTATTCCATTGTGTGACTATTCCCTGTTTGTTTGTTCATTCATCTGGGGATGGATATTTGAGTTGCTTCCACACACTCTCTCTCTCTTTTTTTTTTTTTTTTTTGGTCACTGCATTTTAACTATGCAATGCACCAAATCATGTAATTAATTTTATTTGTGGTAAAATTAATGAATTTGATGTCTATCCACATATCAAACTAATTCAAGAGAGTGGTATAACTTAGAGAATTACAAACCGTAATGGAGATATCACTGTAACCAGCAATGGAGAGAGCTAATCAGTTTCAAATGCTGAAACGTGACTATGGAGCCAGCAAAACTGGAATGAATTATCAGTGCTAAGAACTACCCAGGCTTCTTGGAATACTCAAGTCATTTTTCTTGTTCCTACCTCTGTTGCTAACTAGCATTGACACTTTACTTGCAGATTGAAGAACCGGTGAGGATTAAATCAATAAGAATTTTTAAAAATGAATTCTTTACTTATTTATAACAATCATTTTCAACTTGAGCAAACACCTCTCTTAAAGAACATGGCAGCTTGGGGCAGTGTCTGTGGCTCGCAGGAGTAGGACGCGACCCCATATGCTGGAGGTGGTAGGTTCAAACCCAGCCCCGGCCAAAAACTGCAAAAAATAAAATAAAATGACGTAGCAGCCTCTAAATCACTGCCAAAATATTAGGGTGAATGGGCTTTCTTCTTCTTCTTCTTTTTTTTTTTTTTGTCTTGGCAGAGTGTATATAAACATACAATGCCTTGCTTAAATATTCATAGGCTCCCAGCTCACAGTACAGTAACTTAATAATAAAATATTTTGAAGAGGGAACGATGCTGTGGAGCTTGTGATACCACTAATGGATTTGAAGAGGATGTTAATGCATTGTAGGAGGAAGTGAATTGAGCTCTCGTGTGTAAAGGAGGATTATAAAATATAATTACGAAAAAGCAATAGTGGCAGGCTTGAGGTAGTTCTGTTGATGTGTGGATACTACAAACGACATGTTTTGTTGATGAGAAAGAAGCTTAGATGGATATTTACTGCACTAGCAATCTTCTCTATCCGGAAACATGGAATGCTTTATAGAAATGGCCATTTTGTGAACTCCGGAATGAGAATTAAATAGTGTAAGATGGAGGCTGACAAGACCCAGGCAGCTTTTCATTTTGAATAGTAGGTGTCTGGAAAGGCAGGGCTCTTACTTATTTCAAGAGCTCCGTGAAGGTCTGGGAAGAAAAACTGTCAAAGTGGAGGCAAAAAAATTTTTTTTTTGTAAAAAAGGAGCTTAAGGAATTCTAGAAGATTAAGTAATTCATGATATCCTGCTGGAAGTGGAGGAAGCATGAGGATCTTTCTGAATATCATTTCCTGAGTTGCAGCCTTGACAACGGGTATAAGCTGTGGGCATCTGTGGGAGCAACTAGACTGGGGCACACAATTAAAATCTTGATGTTTCTTTAGTTCCCAATTCTAATCTCATTACTTTACCTAAGGTGCTGCTGCTCCCTCAGGCAACCTGAAGGCATATTCTTAGTTATTAATCTAATATTTAATGAAAAAGATGCACAAGGCGGATAACTCAATAGATGTTAAGAACGCAAAAGAGGCAGATCTTAACTGATACAGCATTACTCTAAAACCATTAGGGAAATTTGTAATGACATGCTTAAAATTCAGTCTTTTACTTCCATCTTTTTTTTCTTTACTTTTTTGTTTGTTTGTTTTTGAGATGAGGTCTCACAATGCTGCCCATATATGAAATACAAATAAAGTTTATTTTTCAGAAGCACATAACTAAAATGAATGTTACCCTTTAATGGAGCTTTTTGGGAAGACAAATGTGTGTCTAATAATTTTGACATTGTTTGAAGCATTTATGAAATGTTGTGTTTCTGTAAAGAAATTGTTTTAAAGTTATAAAAATGTAAACACACAGAATATACACCACCACTGAATTTAAGCAGTAGTCAGTTCCTCTTTCTCGCCTCTCTCCATGTTTCTCTACTGATACATGCAAATTTCTACCTTCATTTATTTTCTCTTCCTCCTCAGAGGAAACCACTTGTGAGAAATTGGTGTGAAATTTTACCATATATTTTTAATGTTCTTGACATGAACATATGCATATATGTGTAATGTTACGTATTTACAATATGCTTTAAAAATGCACTTCTTGGATGTTCCTCTGAAGGTGTTCTCTTACAACTTGTTTTTTCCACTCAACATCATGTTTTAGGGTTTGTGTTGATATATGTTCATCTGTTTAAGCTGCTATATAATATTCCATTGTATTGGTAAATCACGTTTTCTATCAACATTTCTCCTGGAAAACTAAATGTAAATTTATTTTATAAGTTAACAGATATCCAGGTTTTAGAACACTTTTATTTGTATCCTTTGCTCACTTTTTGAGTGAAATTTTGCTTCTTGATTTTTTTTTTTTTTTTAAAGGAATTCTTTCTACATTTGGATAGGATTAACTTGTCATTGAAATGTTGTAAAATTTTCTAAACTGTGATTTTTTTTGTTTGTTTCTCCTTTGGTTAAAGTTTTTTATTTTTATTTTTATTTTTTTACATTGAAGATTTCTTTTCTTTCTGTCTTTTTTTTTTTTTTTTAAATATAGAGTCTCACTTTGTTGTCCAGACTAGCTCACAGCGACATCAAATTCCTGGGCTCAAGCGATCCTCTTGTCTCAGCCTCCTCAGTAGTTGGAACTGCAGGCACCCACCACAACGCCTGGCTAATTTTTCAGTTTTTAATAGAGATGGGGTCTTGCTCTTGTCAGGCTGGTCTCAAACTCCTGAAACCATGCAATCCACCTGCCGTGGCCTCCCAGAGTGCTAGAAGGACAGGTGTGAGCCCCTGTACCCAGCCACATATTGAAGTTTTTAAATTACCATGTTCTCAGATTTAGCATCTTTTCCTTTAACTTTTGTGGTTTCATGATTATTTAAAAATTATTTTCTACTACAGTAGAAATATGGATCTATTCTTCTATATCTTATTCTAAAAATTGCAAAGTTAACTCTTCACATTTAGGTCCTAACACATTGTGTGTGTGAGCACATATGCATGTCTGCAATACACGGTAAGGACCGAGTTGCATCTTTTACCATACATCAGTAATTACTCCATCACCATTTCCCTAGTGATGTGTAAGGTCATCTCTATCATACACTAAGATCATATACATCCAATAGCCTGTTTCTAACTGGGCACGTGGAGTGATATCTTTCAGCTGTATGAACTTCATGTTTAATTTTATAAGACAGTATTGGACTGCTTTTCTTGGCAACTGTAATTTTGCATTTCCACTGGTAATGTATGAGATCTCTAATTGCTCTATACACTCATCGGCACTTGGGATGGTCAGTTATTATTATTTATTTACTTTGAACCCACCACCTCCAGCATATGGGGCCAGCACCCTACTCCTTAGAGCCACAGGCTTAATGTTCGCTTTTGTTAGGTAGAGTCCCTCTTATAATTGTGTCCTGCCCCCCAGAGGTGCACCATACAAATTATTTATTGATTTTTAATGGCCACTGTAATATGTAGTAGCATCTTACTGTGCTCCAGCATTTGTCATCTTTATCTTTTCTGATAATGTGTCTGTTAAAATTTTTGTCTACTCTTTTATTGGTTGGGGATGTGTTTCTGTGTTGTTGAGTATGGAGAGTTCTTTAAGTATCCTGAATACAGCTCCTTTGCTAAATATGTGCAAATATTTTTTCTTCGTCGGTACTTTCCCTTTCGTTCCCTTATATATTTCATGGAGTAAAAAATTGTAATTATGGTAAAATCCAAATTCTACTTTTTCCTATGTTTCATTGGTTTCATTTATATTGTGGCCAATAATTTTTTATCTATCTCAACGTCAAAAGATTGTTTTTCCATGTTTCTTTAAAAATTCTACAGTTTTACGTTTTACATTTAAGCCTATGATCTATTCCGATTTAATTACTGTAATAGGTATGAGGTAAAGGTTGATCAGTTTTTTTTAATTCATATTAAATCAAAGCTGTGTACATTAATGCGATCATGGGGTACCATACACTGGTTTTATAAACAGCTTGATCAGTTTTTTGAGTACAAATGTCCACTTACTCTAGCAATAGTTCTTGAGAAGACTCATCTTTTCTTGAGTTGTTTTTGTACATTTGTAAAAAATTCATTGGCCATATTTTTGTGGGTTTATGCTGATATTATACTATCTTGACAATTGTAGCTTTGTAGTAAATCATAAAATCACATAACATGTATCCTCTAACATTATCCTTTCTTAAAATATTTTGTTTATTCTAATTCTTTTGTGTTTCTATATACATTTTAGATCCACTTGTCTTTATCAGAAATTTTTCTGCTGGGATTTTGATTGGGCTCATTTTGAATCCATAGATCAACCTGAGGAAAATGTTCATGTTAATAATACAGAGTCATCAAATACATGAACATGATGTATCTCTCTATTATATATAGGTTTTCTTTAATTTCTTTCCCAGTATTTTGCAGAGTTTAGTATGTAGGTCCTGCACGTATTTTGTCAGCTTTATACATAAATGGTACTGATTTTTAATTTCTACCTCCAAATGTTCATAACTACTATGTAGAAATATAGTTGAATTGCACCGAATTGATATATTTCTTTGAAGAGACATCATCTTTAAGATATCTGCACTTTAATTAATATGAACTATTTTTCCTTTTGTCTATGTATAGCGTTATGTCTTTCAGTACCTTTTCTCCTCTTTATAATTTCATAACAATGAAAAATTTTGCCATAATAAAATTTTAGCAATAACTGTTACTTTTGTATGGAAATACTATTATATCTTGTATATTAATTTGTACCCAATAGTATTTCTAAACTCTGCAAGTTCAATAATACTGCTACTTTAATATATCTCAAATGTTATTTTAATATGTAACCAATATATAAATTATCAATGAGATATCTTGTTCTCAAGATATCTTGTTCTCAAGTTATCTTTCTCTCCAAAATTCCAAAATTTGGTATGTATTTTGTATTCATAGGACTCATTAAATTTGATAATTAAGTCTTAATGGTTGAAACAAAATGTAGTTCTGCTAAAGCAATGAAATCCTACTAAAACAATAACACTTAATAATATTATATGTGTTGCTTTGGTTTTAAATTTTACATTTAAATTGATTAAAAGTAAATAAAAAATTCAGTTCTATTGGCCACATTGTGAGTAATTGATAGACCCACAAAGCTAGTGGCTACATTTTTGGGCAGTGTTCCTTTAACTAGTTCTGATCATTTCTTTTTTTCTATGCGATATTTTCGTCTTATTTTCTTTTTTTTCTTTCTTCTATTTTCCTTGTATATATTCCCAATTATTCATTTTTCCAGCTGAGTGATTGTTTCATTAATTTTTAATTTTTGTTTCATGTTTATATAATCACTTTAAGATTATTATATTTCTTCACAGTAATGCCTTATGTGGATCTCATTGTCATTCAGTTTTGTATTATTCTAATCCCATTTCCATATCTTCTATGACTCATGAATAATTTAGGAGTGTTTTTCAAATTTCTAAATATATGAATGGTTTTAGTAATATTTTTTATTATTGTTTTAATTATTCATGAGTGATTAACAAAATATGGCATATATATATATATACACCATGGAATATTACTCAGCCATGAAGAAATGACTTAATCCTTTTTGCAACCATTTGGATGGAATTGGAGACTATTATTCGAAGTGAAGCATCTAGAGTGTGCATCATAGAGAATTTTATTGGTACGATAGAGTATGCTCTTTGTATTTGTTGAGACTTGATTTGTGGCCTATTATGTTTTACTTATCTTCAAAAAGTATTATTCTAAGTTTATTTCATATCTTTACTAATTTTAAGCTTGTACAATCTACCAACTACTAAAAGACATTTTGTTACAATCTCCTACTATAATTGTTATTATGTCAATTTCTTTGTAATTTTAGGAATCTTTAATAATATGTTTGAAACTACGTTTTTGACATCATGCAGTTCAGAAAATTGTTCTTATCCTTTTATAGTGATTGTTATCTTTCCCCTGCTTTCTTTCTCTGTCTCTATCTCTTTTATCTACTTCCTCTACAATGAGTTTATTTGAGATTGAGGCTAGGAAACTTAAATGAGAAAATGGCAGAGGTGGAGTGAAAAACAGTCAAGAACATTTGTGTTAACAAGCAGATAAACACAGCTCAGAATCCCTGTTTTCAGACCTTCTGAGAAATCTTCTCCCTGGGTGTTGGGGGGAGGCTGGGAGATTTATATACTGACTCCACCCTTGAGGGTTGCCCTCAGGTGTTAACTCCTTTGCACATTATTCTTTCTTATTTCATAAGAAAGCTTATGAAAGTCTTAAACAGAGAACCAGGTGCTGAACCAGGTGCTGAACAGCTGGGGAGCTGTCACAGTACAGGTAACCCATAGCAGCTACCAGAGGAGCTCAGTGGAGAGTGGGGCTTTGGGGTGAGTCATCAAAGTGACTAGACTTAATTTAACTATGACTGAGTTTAACTTTTTTTGAGAGACAGAGTCTTGCTATGTTGCCCAGGCTGTACTGGAACTCTTAGGTGAAAGCAATCCTCCTTCCTCAGCCCCCAGAGTAGCTGGAACTACAGTTACATACTATGGCACCTGGCTCCATTTTTTAAAATCCAGTCTGAGAACCCTTGTTTTTTGGCTATTGATTTTTGTCTATTTACATTTATTTGGCATTTCCCCCCCACCTCCCACTTTTATGCTATTTATTGAATTTTCCTTGGCTTTCTTCTTTTCTCCTGGTATCTATTAAATGTATTCAATTTTATTTTTTCCCTCATTTTACTAGTTTTGAAAAGAGTGGTTTTGTTTGTGTTTTCTTACTCTCTATTCTTAAAACTTGAATAGGAAATATTTAACAATCTAAAATTAAATATTGGTCATCTTTAACTTTTTCAAGAAAAAGAAACTCTGCTTTTTAATCACAAATCCCCCGTGCCACTATGGGTAATTATTGTGCATGTAATATTTTAGTTTACAATTTTTCTTGTATTTAGTTAATACTATTTTATGCAGTCAGTTCTTGCTCACTAACTTATTTCCTTAGCATTGTTTCTTGCATCCCACTCCTTCCTTGTGGGTTTGATTTCGTTTTTTCATTAAATTGTCTCTTAGTCATTCTTCCAGCAGACTTTGTAAATGATGAATTTCCTTACTATTTATTTTAATTTTTTGACCAAAATGGTATTATCTTTCTTTCATTCCTAAAAAGAATAGTTTAGATACAGATTCTCATTTAACAATTATTTTTTATAAATAGTTTTATGTGGCCTCTATTGTCTTTGCCTGTTGTCTATGTAATTTAGTCCCATTGTAGATAATTTACTTTTCCTTTTGATGGCTTTTAAATTTATCTTTTTTAGTACTCTTTGGTTTCATATGAATTAGTCTGGGTGTGGATTTATTTTTAGTTAAGGCACTCTAGAGTCATTGGGCATGCATCTTCAATCTGAGGATTTATGTCTTTCATCTCTTCTAATAATTTCTGGCTATTATTTCCTTATGTGTTGTCTCTCTCTGTTCTTTTATTTACTTGAGCCATGTATCGGAGCTGCTCATTTTATCTGTCATGTTTTTTTATATTTCCTATCTTTGTGACTTTCTGTGCTTTATTCTTCACATCCACATTCCAGTTCACAAATTCTCTCAGGTATTTCTAATCTATTCTTTAACTTATCCATTGAGTTTTTAATTTCAGTGATCATATCTTTTATTTGTTTAAGTCCTGATTGGCTTATTTCAGCTTCTCCCCAATATTTTATATTAGCCTAAGCAACTCATCAACTGGATTTAATGCTTTTAATTATATTATTTATTCTTTATTCACTGTATGATTGTTGTTTTATCATCTAGTGTTCTTGCAATTCTAATCTTGCTTAGTCTTCTTTTTGTGTTTGGTACTTTTTCACTGTTACTACAACTCTTAGGTAGGGCTTATTCTTTCCATAAGAATCCTTTTTTGGGTCTGAGTTTTGAAGTGTCTAGGAACCACTATCAATGGTTCATGACCAAGGTTTATATTAATTACCAGCTTCGAGTTTCCTGGACCACGTGGATCAAGAAGGAAAATTTATGAGTTTACATTTTCAAGAAGGCTCTTTGTCCTTGACCTTTGTTCTCCTGTGACTCTTGGCAGATGTTTTACTCTTGTTCTGCTCTTTGCCTTGGGTACTCTCCAAGGATCCCACTTTTATAAGCTTGTCTCTCTCTAACTCCCTTTTCATACAGAGGGACATCACATGGATACTAATATCCAGCCCTTCAGTGACTAAAATGAATCTTCCCCTTTCCTCAAAAATCAAGAGACACACAGAGTATATGCCCATGCCTAGTGTTATTTATGAAGTCTCCTTTAATTTCTGGCTTCTAGAGAATACCTTGTAATTCCTGAAAACTCAGCTATGTATTCAACAATGTTTGGCTATCTTTTATCCACTATTTCTAAAAGCTTGTACCTAGAGAGTCTTTTGAGTCAGTCTGCCATATTGCTGGAGCTGGCAATCCTGCAGTAATTCTTTTGAAATAGATTGTAGAACACCCTTATGACCTTTAGACTAGATAATCATATTAGTGAATAGTCATATATTACATTCCCAAGTTGCAGAGGTTCAAATAATAGCCCATAGGGACAATGCCACTAGATTTGCCTCCATTCTAAGATTTGAAATAGGGTTTTATGAAAATGAAATGAACAGAACATGTATTTTTTCTAGTGTACATTATGCAATGCTGTCACATTATACAGAACCTGTGACATTAAGTAGACTAAACATATAAACTCAATATTTGTGCATTTTTTTTTATGTCTAAGAGTGCTGCTGAATAATTCCAAGTCATAACAAACAGAATGAGCTCATCACATTTTAAAATACTTTTACCTGATCCAGGGTTGGGGGAATTCTTATCTTTTGTCTTTATTTTTTCACTGTATATTCTCTTTCTGAGATAATCTGACATGTGGCTGACAATGATTTAAATAGAACTTAATCTGGTCAGCAGGAAAAAAAAAATGTAGAAACTCAGCATACTCTAACTGTGAAATCCTGTGTTTTTTATTAATGTTGGCATCCTTCACACCTGTGATATGGAGTCTCAGGTATGCATTTAGTTGTCTGAAATTACAAAAGAAGTTGAAAATTTTCTATTGTACCACACAGAATAACATAACTGCTATATAATTTTGCTTTAAAAAGGTTCTTAAAATGACCAACCGTCCCTCCAACCCTTTGAAGGGTCAGAAGCAATTAAATTGTTAAACATATTAAATATATTAGCTTTATTCAATGCAGTGTGACCTACAAAGAGAATTCTCTAGCAAGAAATCACTCCTGAGCTCAAGATGCTTCCAGTTGACTGTCTCTTGACTTGGAGACCACAGGCAGGAAATTTCCACTGGAAGCTTTTCAACTGGCCATGAAGAGAAAAAGTATAGTCATGGAGAAAGAAGCTATTATAAAAGCATCTTACCTTAAATAGGAACAGAATCTTGTAAAAACCTAAAGAAGAAGCATGGATTAAAACAAAGTCAAACTGTGATAGGGTAGCAACATATAACTAACAATGGAGGAACAGGGCCAGGTACAGATTCTGAGCTTGCTAATCCTAAAATTAGAGTACTGTATATACTCGAGTATATACAGTATATTTGTACCCAGGATGCTTAAGAAAGTTAAATAAATCACCAACTCTTTGAAGGCTGAGACTGCTAATTTATTTTCATGTTCCCCTTCACGTCCAGAAGAGTACTTCCTACTCAGCAAATCTTATTAAATTTGTTTAATTGAATCAATGAAAAGAAATAGATGGGTGGAGGCAGTGCCCCATTGTACTTGAGCACATTAGAGCTTTTTGATCTTGCCTTGGAATATCTCTCTTTATTTGTCCATATCTTACAGAGTTGACTAATTATGTTGCTATTTTAATATTATTCATGATGTTATATTTTTATTTTAAATAAGTATAATTGTTCTGATAATCTGGTTGAAACTTTTGTTCTTTTCATAATTATCTGCAACTAAAGAAAATATAGCCATTGAAATTTTACTATTTTAAGTAAGCACCACAATCCACCTGGTAGAAGTAACCTGAAATGTAGGTAGGGCATATTTTAAAACTTAATTCTGTATCAGTGACAAATGTATCACACTGATTTAGAACTTTTTTAAAATTTTATTTTAAAGATATGGCCTTTATGTCAAGATAATATAAGAAAATAATGACTTCCTGAGCATTGATTAAGTAATCTATGTAAGATTCTCTGTGCGTGGAAACTATTTATTCTCATCTTCAAAGAGGTGGATGTGCATTTTTTTTAATAGTGTCATTATTACCTCCTATTTACTGGGCACTGTTAGTGTTCTCAGGTGGATAGGAAAGTTTCTGTCTCTCCACATACTGCTTTGTAGTATGTTTTCCTTTGGATACTAATTGGCATGATATGCATTTTAAGTTGCTTTTCTACTGAAATGATGCATTGGGGAGACTCACCCAGATAATTTTGTCTTGTTTGTGGCAAATGGCTGACCAATGTTTAAGAAAGCAGAATATGGCTTGGCACCTGTGGCTCAAGTGGCTAAGGTGCCAGCCATATACACCTGAGCTGGCGTGTTCGAATCCAGCCCGGCCCGCCAAACAACAATGACGGCTGCAACCAAAAAATAGCCAGGCGTTGTGGCAGGCACCTGTAATCCCAGCTACTTGGGAGAGGAGGCAGGAGACTCTCTTGAGCCCAGGACTTGGAGTTTGCTGTGAGCTGTGATGCCACAGCACTTTACCCAGGGTGACCGCTTGAGGCTCTGTCTCAAAAAAAAAAAAAAAAAGAAAAAAGAAAAAGAAAAAAAAAGAAAGAAAGAACAAGAATGCAGAATATTATGATGAAGAAGAGCTTTTCTTTCCCTGTGAAGATAATTACTTATTAATGCCTCAAGTCCCCTTCTTTGACCTCATTTCCACTGTACCACCCATGATCATATAAATTCATTTATATATATTCCATGGAAGTGTGCAGCTATCCATCCATCTATCTGACTTCTAGCTGTCTATTGACCTTACTCATGTCATATACGCATTAATTTATGAAGCTAAAATGTAAATACCATTGGATAGTAAAGCCAAATATTAAAAAGAAAAAAGGTAGAAATACCAAAGATCATTTAGAGAAACAGGAAAGATTTGTCAAGAACTTGTGATTAGTTGTTTGCTGTAGCTGAAACGAAATTGAGCTCTGTGTCCTACCAAAGACAAAGCACAGTATATTCCTAGCACAACAATATAGGAAATCCAGTAAGTTATATGGTATTTATTGAATGGTAACCAGGGAGTCTACAAGTTATTTTGGAAAGGTAATTACAAAATATTCTGGAAGAAATCTATCATTTGGATTTCTACATAAGGGATATTAGTACTATGTAATGTGATAATATGTTCAATTATTTTGTAAAAGATACACAGTTCTTTTACAGATGGAAGCTAGTGTGTATTGACTATAAAAACTGAAGGCATAACACTAAATTATAACTCAGAGGAGGTATTTTTCTAAAATCAATGTTTCTGGAATTCATACACATTGTTTGTGATGAGAAAATTTAATTCAAAGAGAGATATCTTTCTCTTGCTCCTTTGGGTTCAAAGATTAGAGTTCAATCAACTTTATTAACAAAGTTAATTCATGACTAAATTATCTGATCTTGGTTTATTAAAAAATAAGTCTGTATGTTTAGATGCCAGACTTACAGGTGTTCTGAAATATTTGGATACCCCTTTTATTCTTACCTAGGGAGATGGCTGTGAGAATGGTTACAAATAAATCCAGTATTATTTTTTAAAATGGATTTTAATCTCTTTTGGTGCTTGAAAGAGCACCAATTATTAAGAGAGCATCCTAGTAGTCTGGACACAGTATGAAACGAAAATTTTACCTAAAAAATTGCAAGTACTGATATTAGCAGTTGGGCACTTAAACCAGCAGAAAGCTCTACAGAGCATCTGTCTTTAGAACTCTGTATCCCCACATTGGTCTCATGCAAACAAGTCACCTCATGAGAAACAATGTTGTTTAGCCATGACCCCATGTCTGGTTAAATAAGGTAGGCCTATATCCAAATTCCAGCTCCCCCATTTATTAGCTCTGGGATCTTGGGCATAGATCTGTTTTAATCCTAAATATCCTCATCTATAAAGTAAGAGCAATAGTTTGGGGTGCTATTGTAAGAATATGAGGCAACACACTTAGCATAATACAAAATACATATTAGGAGCTCCATGCTGTTATTTATAGTTATTAAGTGAAAAGTCTTCTCCCAGGTACCTGAATGGATTGACATACTTTTCAAAATATTCTCCAACTGGAAGAAATACAATAATTTCATTTTAACATGGGTAATGCTAAACTGTTATTTCTGACACCAATGAGCCACCAGGTATAGGTATATTCTTAACATTTCCCTTAGCGGTATTATTAAGTCCACTTCATCAGCATAAGAAGGGATCTGTTACTTTTATAGTTCTAAGGACAAGTGTGCTTTAAACTAATTCATATAAGATGTTTATCAAAAGAAGAGGGACAAAACTGCCTTTATTCTATTTAATTTAGAAACTTGTTGGATGTCAGCTAAGGTTAAAAAGTTGGGGTGCCGGGAAGCATGGGGTTAGGTGGACACTTCCCTCACAGAGGACAGGTGTCATGTACTATGTATAAGGAGAATTTGTAGGTTCAGAATACTCTTGTGGTCTACTTAGGGCTGAAATTTTGTTTTATTGGAGGTTGACATATACGTGCACGTAGGGTGAAGGGAAAAGTAGAAATTTGCTGAACAATTCAGAGTCTCTGCTGTTGTGTGTGTAATAGTCATCATTTGAAAGCATTGTTCTTAGGTCAAGGATACCATCTGAACCCAGAACATATCTCTTTATGGCAGTTGACACTACAAGACATAGAGAGAGGAAAGACCTATATTTATGTTTCTCTCCTTTGGAGCACAAGCTATACCCATTACCAATTCCCATTCCCAGAACCTATTTCTATCATTTAAAATAACAAAGATAATGAATGAGCATAAAATACAGTCAAAATTAAACAAGAATAGAGAAATTAAAGTAACCATGAGAGTAATAAAACAGTTCTAAAGTAATGTTGACCAAATAACCAAACAAAAACCTCCATTAATGACTAAGAAAAGCCTTTATGCAAATTAAAATGGAAAAACAATCTTTTAGGGGCGGTGCCTATGGCTCAAAGGAATAGGGTGCTGGCCCCATATGCCGGAGGTGGTGGGTTCAAACCCAGCCCCGGCCAAAAACTGCAAACAAACAAACAAACAAACAAACAAAAAAACCCAGTCTTTTAAATGCTCTATACATTCTGAACAGGAAAGCTGATTTATTTACAGAAGCCACTGTAGGCTGAATTCTATCAGTCAAGCCACCCAGGTATATGTCAGCAACTGGGTAGCTTTGTATTGATAGGTGCAACAGTCAATCTCGCAGCTTGTCTTATACTATTGAACTTGGTCATTTATTGGGTTCTTTTCTTTTTGTCAGCCTTGATGGGAAAAGTGAAATGCAGAAAAGTCTGCTGACTCATGAGCCTGTGTACAGACTAGGAGTTAGCAAACTAGAGCCCACAGGTTAAGTGGCTTTTACACTTTTAAATTGTTGAAAAAAGGTCAAAAGAAGAATGTTATTGTGTGATCTATGACAATTGTATGAAATTCCAATTTGTGTCCATAAACAAAGTTTTAGTGAAACACATTCAAGATTACAGTTTTGCATATTGCTTATAGACACTTTAGTGCTACAATAGCCGTCAAAGTCGGAGTAGAGACCCAGAAGCCTGCAAAAGCTAAAATGCCTGCTATCTGGCCCTTTCCAGAAAAAGTATGCTGAGCCTTATTGTAGACAGTAAACTCACTGAGGACAGAAACAATGCCTCCAATGGACATTAGATCCCTGGAGTCCGCAGTCAACTCCAAACATGGTTTATGTTGAGAATGAGTAAACAAATGAATAAATGAATAATCGAAAAGTCTTTTGATTTCCTTTGTCATTTAATTTTGTATATCATCTTCAAGAAATGTGTACCATTTTCCCAGTAGTGTGTAGGATTTGCCAACCTCACGTTGGCAGAGATGTGGCCATGTTATCCGAAGCAGAACTGTAATGTCTCTTGTACATAAAGTCAATCTTTCATCCCTCACTTGTTCTTCCAATCATTTTCACATTATTTAAATATATTTTCTGTGCTTTGTCTGAAGATACTTTTTGCAAGTGGCTATTACGGCAATACACTTATCTTTTCAGAGAGGGTGATATCTTTTTTAATTTATTTTTTATCACGCTAGCTAGACTCTGAGGGAGAATAAATATAGGGCAATGAGAGAGGTGGGTAAAGGTGAAGCAGAACCCAAGTCAAGCTACTGAGGAGACAGATGTCAGAGACATGGGGGCCCGAAGGGAACCTGGGAGACTTTGGGTGGGACTTGTAGGGGGTGTGAGGTTCCTGGGTCCACATGTGCAGAAAGGTGACAGGAGCCAAGAAAGGAAAGTTTTGACCTGTGGGAACTGTGCCAGGCTCAGCATGTCCTGTGGCCACCATGTAGAACAGTGGTTCTCAGCCTGTGGGTGGCGACCCCCTTTTAACAATGAAAATACATTGCGGCATTAGGAAGGTTGAGAACCACTGATGTAGGACAGTCAGAGACAGGCTTTAGGCCTGTGCTGAGCCCACACAGACCACAGAAGGTCATATTTTCATCTCCAGTTTGTCGCCTCCGTGTTATGATGGAATGGTGTCCAGACTTACACATTTGGTCCTAGGAGAGCAACTAAAATAAGGCAAGGGAGGGAAGGGAGGTGAAGGGCGTGATAATGAGAGAGGTCTACAATGTTCGCAGTATGGACATTTTTACCTGAGTTCCTCCTAAGACTTTTATTTTGAGTCCCGGTTTGTCTTCCGGAGCTGCAAACAGCTGTCTGCACTGAAGTGCTTTGACACATTATTGTACTGTACACCGGGTTGCTCGTTTAATCAGCTGTGGTGCTGCTCTTCACATAGAGCATGTCACATTTGACAGATTTATCACAAGACTGTGGGCTCTATTTTCCACAGCCCCATGGAACCCTTTCCCATTAGTAATAGCAGGACTGATGTTTATGCATGAAGAGAGACTGTTCGATGGGGCAATTGTAGCTTTCCATGGCAGGCGTAAGCACAGCTCCCACTTATCAAGTGGGGCTAATAGGGGATATTCATATGCACTGGAGAATCAATTCTCTGTACATGGACCTCTACTACAAAAATAATTGCTACTCACTGGTGGTAAAGACCTGAGCAATGTCAGAGCCTTAATGGTGAGATTAATGCTCTAATGCTCTACTGCGCCTGGGCTGGGCCATTTCTCTAAACTAGAAAAAAATATTCCTGTCCTGAGAGCTTGGTGAGATGTTTTTCAGGTGTAATCTGGAGCTGTGCTGATTTGCTCTGCTATTGAGTGAATCTTTTCTCTGTAGATAATTCTTATTTCACAGACTTTAATTAGGTGGAAATAACAAATGAATGGCTTAGGGTCCAGTCCCAGGTTCTGCTACCTAAATATATGTCTTCTCTCTGGGCTTCAGTATTTTTACCTTTAAAATAAGGAAGGTGCATTAGGTAGCTTCTAAGCACTTTGCTTGTGTATTTATTGCACAGAGGTCATGCTGTATTGAAATAAGTTTGGTTTTTGTTTTGTGTTTTTCTACCATATCAGATTTCTCATTTTATTTCAAAAACCAAGCCCAGTTCTTGGACTATATAATATATGTAATAAAATTATATACAGAGGGTGCCAAACAATGTATACACATTTTAAGAAAGGAAAAAATCAGTATTAAAATTGTAATAATAGGTGCTGAGAACAAAAGATGAGTCAAGTCACGTTTAAGCATCTTTTATAAGTGAAACATGACTTGAGTATTGAAATTCTAATACAGTTCTTTTCCTTTCTTAAAATGTATATACATTGTTTGGCACCTTCTTTATATCTTAATATATGTAATTTTATATAATTATAGGTGTATTTAGGCTTAATAAATATTTTTATTGAAAATAAAATTTTATGATCCTATAAGTCATTTGGATAACAATGTACTTCCTTAGAAGAATGTATTTATTTTTCCTTTAATTTCCTCTAGCAATTTTTTTTTAAAAAATGATGGTATCGAATTTATTGCAATAGTATCATTGGTATTATATTGTTTTATTATATTGTAAAGTATGTAATAAGTATTATTAAACTATTTACTATTGGCAAGAGTAGGCAGAGAAAAATTCACAGATGAACTTGATCTGATAGATTGGGTAGAGGTGGATTTGATCTGTGCCAAATATTTATGCTTGGTGAATAGGAAGAAGAAAAATGGGGAAAATTAAAAGAAGATGTAGATTAAAAGAAAATGAAGTCTACACATTCTGAATAGTATAGAGAGTCTGTAGAAGAATGAAGGGACATGTTGATTGCAACTCAAGTTGCATTTGAGGTACTGAATGAAATAGGGTTAAGTGTGGTAGCAGAGTGATGAGGGTCTCAGTTGAGACCCAGGAATAATTTAGATTTAGATTAATTAAAGCAGCCATAAGACAGTTGCAAGAATTAATGGTGCTTTCTGAAAAACAGAACGTTGTAATGAAAGCTGTCTTAGAGATACAGTGCTTAAAAACCTTCGCCAGATTCAGAAAAACAGATAGATTCCGGTATCTTTCTTTTTAATCAGTAAAGTCAGCTTCCAACTGCTATGCAACAACTACATTCAAATTCAAACTGATGCTTTAGTTTCCATTAATGATTAGTGTGTTTAGAAAAATTATAGTTTACTTTTATTTTACCTTACTTTTTTCCCAGATACTCTCTGTGTTTTTCAATGCTTGGGCTTTGAGACATTGAATTTTATGTGTCAGTTTGGCTAGGCCTGGGCATGCAGACATTTGGTCAAGTCCACTCTAGGTGTTGCTATCAAGGTATTTTTAACGTGTAATTAACTTTTAATTTGGTGGAGCTTGAGTAAATAAAGCAGATTACACTCCACTCCACAATGTGGGTGGGTCTCATCTAATCAGGCAAAGGTACTGGGAGACAAAGATTGAGGCTCCCAGAGGAAAAAGCAATTCTGCCTCTAGACTGCCTTCGGACCCCAGGTGCAACGTCAGACTGGGTTTCCAGCCTGCTAGGCTACTCTGCAGGTTTTATAATTATCAGCCTCACAATTATGAGTCAGTTCCTTCAAG
Organism: Loris lydekkerianus; assembly: GCA_963574355.1. Classification (NCBI taxonomy): domain Eukaryota; kingdom Metazoa; phylum Chordata; class Mammalia; order Primates; family Lorisidae; genus Loris; species Loris lydekkerianus. Next base: position 64,753 of record CAUYPK010155343.1, read on the forward strand.
TAAATCAACCTCTCTGTCATACACACACGCATACACACCTTATTGATTCTGTTTCTCTAGAGAACCCTGACTAATATTATTCCTCCCCTCCCCATACTTAAGCTGTTTTGATGCAATGTTTTACAAAGCCAGTTGATGAACATGGGGTTTCTAAGTCATGGTTTCCTGCCTTAGTCTCAGTCTGGCTGTCTCAAACCTCAACTGTCTAAAGAGAGAGTATATATTTCTTCTACACCATTTCTCTTGTTCACTCCCGGAGTCTAAGAGAAAGAAATTCATACTTTCAGCATCCCTAATATAATATAGGTTAGAAATACCACAATCATGAAAGTGATATCCTTTCTCTTTCTTCTTCTTTTAGTTATTATTTTTTGAAAACAGTATCTTCACCTGCTCTCACTCCCTCCTGTGGCCATCTCCCTGGCACTCCCTCTAGAAATCTCTTCATCCAGAGCCATGAAAGAGAATGGATACTGCTTCAAATTGCTGTTTGGTCTGTTTTCTCTGTTCTGCAGGAACATAAAAAGCTTAACTTCACTGAAATAAGAATAAAGACACATTCCTAGAATCTGCAGCAGAGTAATCTCCTACCGTTTGAAAACAGTGGAAACATAGCAAGCGTCTAAAATAGGAGCTGCTGGGCTGTTGGCGCCGGCATTTGTAAACACGGGGCAGCTAGTTCTCCTCTACTTAGGAGTGCTATTTTTGCTTCAATCTTCCTGCTCTAGTTTGACCATATACACTCATTCTTTGGATTTTGCTTGGAGCCGTGTGTCTGATTACAGATCAAAAGGTACTGCTAGGCAGTAGGATATACTTTGGGTTTTTGCTTGTCATCCAGTTGGGCTTTACTTATTTCCCCATATTTTTGTGGTTTTGAAGTTAATGCATATTCACTGCAAAGAAAAAAAAAAAAAATCTCTGAAAAAAAACAGTGCTAGCCATAATTTAACAGCATATAAATAGCAATTGTTAATAATTAGTGTGTTTTCCTTATGCGTGTGTGTGGGGGGTGGGGGATCTGGAAGGGAGAGAAAGAGAGGGAGTTTGGGGGAGAGGCAGAGAACAGTTTTAAATGGCTCTTTAGATAAAAGTAATCTCACATTTCTTCATATTGCGTATAGTCAGATTTCATCCGACTGCCTTCTTGTCCATTAGCATTTAAGTTTACTCCTAGTTATTTTCAGTGACTTCTTTCTATCTTAGGTTCAACCAAATTGGCAGGAGGGCCTGTGCACACCAGTCTATTTAGTGCAGGCATCCTCAAACTGTGGCCCGCGGGCCACAAGAAGCGGTGTGAATTGTATTTGTTCCCATTTTGTTTTTTACTTCAAAATAAGATATGTGCAGTGTGCATAGGAATTTGTTCATAGTTTTTTTTTGTTTGTTTGTTTTTTAAACTATAGTCTGGCCCTCCAATGGTCTGAGGGACAGTGAATTGGCCCCCTGTTTAAAAAGTTTGAGGATGCCTGATTTAGTGACTGCTATCCGTGTCCATGCATGGGGACCTGCTGTGGTTTCCAATGCCACTAAGCTCAGTACTACTGTCTTCAGGGGCCCTCCCATTCACCCCTCTACCTTTTGATGTCCTGTCATCTCCAGCTGGCCCTGCAAACACTACTGTGGTTTGATTTGTTCTCACCAAAACTCAGGTTGAACTTTGCTCCCCTGTGGGGTGATGTTGGGACTACTGGGAGGTGTTTGGGTCATGGGGCTGGATCCCTGCTGAATGCCTTGGTGCATTAGTGAGGTAGTGAGCTCTCACTTTCATGAGACTAGATTGGTTTCCTTAGGAACGGTTTAGTTTCTGCAAGAATGGCAAGAGAGAGGTGTTTTAAAGCAAGGATACTTTGCACATGTCCACTTCCTCTTTGACCTTCTCTGCCATGTTAAGATGTAGCCCAAGAGCCCTGATCAGAAGCCAGGGTCATGCCCTTGAACTTCCCAGCCTGCAGAACAGTGAGTTAAGTGAACCTCTTTTCTTTGTAATGTACCCAGCTTCAGTTATTCTGTTACAGCAACACAAAACAGAAGGATATATTTATATACCCTTACATTTCTCATCTCACATTGAAGATCTTTGCAAACTTCTTGCTTTTTCTTCACAGTCCTGAGGAATTCCTCTATCCTTCAACAGACATCTTGTTCATCACCAAGGCAGGAAACATTCTCCTCTAGCCCTCAGAGATACTCAGCCTTTATTTCCCATTCATTTGGATGATAACATTAAAAAAGTCACCTGAACAACTCTGCGTTTGAAATAGCCAGATCCTAGGCCCTTGGACCTAACACAGACCATTTAACTTTCCAGCTAAGAAGGTTCCAGTCTTGATAGATAATAGCTGAAATCTCATCCTCCAAGGATGCTCGGAAAGCTTCTTCTAAAAGCAACAGAAAATAATAAACTTGACTGTTAATACACTATTGCTATTAAATGCCCAACACCTGTCAAAGTGCAACATCATAGCAGGGTTAGCCTAAAGATCTATTTGGATTTTACTTATGATTCTGGAATTGGGCAGCATTTCCTCCTATAAAATAGAATGAGTGCTGCACTGGGCATGAGAGAACAGTTGGGTTTTTGTAAGACGAGAACAAGGAAAGAGCACAAAAGAAGATAGCATATTGGTTAACAACAGAGTCCTTCAGTTCGCCTTTCTTACATGGCTTAAAGTGGAGGGGACTTCCTTATTACGCTAACACAGGTTGCCTGGGCCTTTCTAACTGATTGCTGTTGATATCCTGTTCTCTGGAAAAAAACGGTCTACTTGGGGACCTACCGGCTTTCTGGAAGTTTTCGTTTGATCTTGCAGCACTTAGAATGTGTGACTCCATTTCAGTTTTGGAGCCCAAGGCAGAAGCTCATTCTAAAACAATGCCCTCCTGTAAAATTGGTTTAACATGACTCAGTTTATCTTATGTAAGTAAAATATAATTGGGGGATTATTAAAATTACAGATTTGCAAATCCCTTTTCTTTTTTAGTAGCTCACATTATGACTATTTTCCTATGAAACTCTCTTTCTTTTTGGTTCCAATTTGTATTGATAAAAATAAGCGGGCAGATGTTCAGGGTGTTAGTTGGTATGTATCCAACAGACTTGTGTTCCTCACTTACGCTTTCTTGAATGGTTTACAAAGAAATAACATAAATCCCTTTGTAGAGCACTCTAGTCCTACTAGACAATTGGGGAAAGGCCAAGTTTTCTATTTCTAAACTCTGCAGGAATCAATTTCTTAACCATTGCTGTTGTGTCTGATTAGTCTAATTATTCACAAACAAGGGAAGTTGTACTGAAGTAGTCTCCACTTGTTTTTCCTTTTTCCAATTTTTGTGGTGGGGAAAAGTTGGCCACATATTCTTCATTGCTCCCCTTCGAGAGTGAAACTTATTTTCTCTACCCTTGAATCTCACTGGTGCTGTGACAGTTTAACCCATAGAATATGGACTAAGTGATTTCATGGCAGACCTGAGTCTAGCTGTTAAGAAGACTGGCAGCTCCCCTTTCTTTTCCCTTAAAATGCTTGCTCTAGGTGCTCCGACTTGGAACACAGCCCAGCCATACTGTGAGGTGCTGATGCCTCTCAGAAAGAAGCCTCATGCAAGCCTCCAGGTAACCATCTACCTGAACTCCCAGCCAACAGCCAGAATCACTGCCAGCCATGGGAGGGATTCACCTTGGTGATTCCAGATTCCATTGGCCCTCAGTTAACTGGAGGCCCAGCCCCTATCACAACGCAGTCCACATGCAGAATCTTAAATGATAATGTCTTATTATCATTGAGATTCTAAGTTGCTTTTAGCTTTTTGAATTGTTTGTTATGAAGGAATATGGTAAGGGAATTATATTATTTTTGTCTCTATTACTATAGGACCATAGATGTAGCTAATTATCTTTAACTTCACACCAGGGGCCATTACCGGTTTCCACATACTGGGGCTATCCTATCAACAAGATCCAATGCAGTTCAATGAATATTTAGTGAGAACTTACTGCATGCCGGGCATAGGGTTACATTTTGGAGTTAAACAAGACAAAGTCTAAGTCAGCAAGAGGTAGAGAATTGAATAAAGAACATATGTATAAATGAATAATTATGACCATGTGGCCAGTTCTATTACAGAGATGATTTTTATTTCACAAACACTTAAGCATGTATTACATGCCAGGTATCATGCAAGGCCCTGGAACCAGATAAAAATGGAATTCTTGTTCTGGAGGAATTTACCAGTGGGGGGTAGGGGGAGACAGATTGAAAACAGATATTTCTCATATAATGTGGCCCGTGTTAGGACTGAAACATGAAGCTGTCAGTAACTCAGTGGTATCACATGTAAAGTCCGTAGCATAGAGTGGCATATAAACGGTACTGAATGCATTTTCTATCCCATCCTTCTCCCTTGATGGTGTGGCAAACTGTACACTCCAAAGATGGCTCCAACAATATCTTCTAACCTACATTCTTTGACAATGTGGCCTTCGCAATTCTGCTGGCAAGAGAAAAGTGTCTCATTACACTTCCTTTGAAACTGGGCTGACTTTCAGAATTCACTTGTAACCAATGGAATTTGGTGGAAGCGATGCTGTGTGCTTTCAGAGGCTGGGCAAGAAAAGACCAGGAAGTGTCAACCTTGGTCTCATGGAAGTCTCATTTTTCCAGATGCTCCAACTCAGAAGGCTTTTTCTGGAACCCAGCTGCCACACTGTGATAAGCCGAGTCACATGGAGACTTTGCAGGCAGGCACTCTGGCTGACGGTACTAGCTGTGCTCAGCCTGTAGGTCATTCCAGCGTAGGCACAAGATATGTGAGTGAAGAAGCCTCCAGATGCTTCAAGCTCCTGACCAGCTGAGTCACCTGCAGCCCACTTGAGCCTTCCAAGCTTAAAATCCTAATCCAAAGAATCTGTGTGCGTAATAAAATGGTTGTTATTGTATGTCACTGAGTTTGGAGTGTTTTTTTTTTTCACAGCAATAGATAATTAGAACAGATGGGGTCCAAGAGAGAACCACTTTACAATGAATTGGATTATTTTCGAATAGTGTCGATGTCGAAGCTCCAGTTCTCCTGCATACAGGTCTTTCCGTTAACTCAGAAACTGAGAAAAAATTTAGTCAGTAATTAATTTCTGAATTCAAATCACAGGCTTTGGAGAGCTTGTCCCTGTCCAAAATACTCTTTCGTCATGTGTAAAATTATGGCACTATGTGCTTCAGGAATATTTCACTTCTTTTGATAAGGATTATTTCTCTTACATTTTTAAATCTAATGCAAATAGAAATATTTGAAAACTGATTTATTTGATATTCATGTCATAAATCTGGGAGACACAACATTTTTTAAGTGGTTGGTGGGACAGTATACCTTGGTACATTCAGAGACACTGGCTATCTGAAATATAATGCATTTTATGGCTTTGATCACTAATTATCATTTGTAGGAAGAGTTTGTTCATATGAAGAGAATTTGGGGAAAAACATGATATTAAACTATAAGTTCTCTTCCATTGTAGTCCTTAGTCCCACTACTTATTAACAATTAAACCATGTACCGTTCCAAGAATGGCAACTTGAAAATTGTCTAAGGAAGATATTCATGTTAATTACGTGAATTGAAAGAGACACTTTTTTTTTTTTTTTTTGCTATTTTTCTATCTTACGGTAATTGAGAAATCATTAAAAATTGGAATACAATTCCATTAAATTTAGAGGAGGAAAAAAGAGACTGTATTAATATCTAAAACATTTTCTTTCTTAGACTATAGTCTTGACAGATGAGATAATTAAATCTAAGTCTCTGTGGTGGTAAAATAGGTGACATGGAAGGAAAACAAGGAGGGGCAATGTATGGTTAATTAATGGATGCGAATGACATCTCAGTCAGAACTGAGCTAGGGTCCTGGGAAAGCCAGGGGACACGTTGGAAGAGGTCGAGTGACAGCCTGAGGGGGCACCATCCACACAAGCCGACAGCCACCTCTCTCCATGGTCAGATGCTGTTGGCCTGGACAGGCACAAACGCCCCCCAAACCTCCAGGCACACTGCATTTTGAGAATCCAAAAATTCCAATGGTAAATGCCTGTTCTCTGCATAGAAAGCATGCCTCTCAATTCCCAGCTATTTGATTCTTTGAGAACTTCCTAGAATAAAAGAGTTTGGTAGACTGGAGGGAAACACAATGGCTAGGAGATCTTTCTAGGTCACAAACTTCATGTCCCAATCCATAGATTTCTCTGTCATTTTTTTTCAGACCTTCACTTTGGCAAGTCTGCCTTTTTGTAAGAACCCCTCAGATTTCAACTTAGTTGCCTAATCACAAATTTAAGAAAAGATCGAAATGTAAAGTGAGCTCTATCACCCGTTCAGGTGGTTCATTGTGGAACTGTCCCAGCTCCTTCTAACTGAAGGAATCAATCCAGTGGCAAGAAAAGTTAAATCAATTTATGACTTATCCCATGCTGAAAGTAAGTTGGAATACGTTAATATTTTCCTTTGTATCTTTTTGAGACATACACACATATTAAAAGACAAAAATATTAAATATCGTCAGGATTTCCTTCTAAGAAGTCCAAGGAGATTTTTTATTTAATGTTGAATTTAGATCATTTTTGAACCTCTAAGTATGGGTATGTGAAAATGCATATTTGCAGTATTTTTGTTCCATTAAAAACATTTTGTTTTTGAGTTCGCTTGTCAGTTCAGCCACCAAGCTTCACTAAGCTTCGCTAATTTTGTGAAATTTGGAATAGTGTTTTGTCACTTTAGAGATAATCCCTGAAAGCTTCCTTCTTGCAGATGGCAATAAATCATTCTTTCCACTAAAAGCCTCGATGTCATTTGAAATTTATTACACAGAGCGGGTAGTGGACTTAAAAGCCATTTCACGTGTCTTATTACTTCAATCATCTAATTTATGGGTTTCAGCTGCAATTGTAGTTGGGCAAAGTATTTTCCTTCCCCTGATCAATACGAGTCAGATTTTGTATTTGTTTCCCACTAACCTTCCCTGCTCCGTTTCACCCACTGGCTCTCCTGGATTTTATAGGTTCTGCAGTTTCCATCATTCAAGGAAATGCAGGTCGGAAATGAAAAGAAAGTGCCAACAAGGCTGATGTAGATTGACTAAGCTTTCCCAGCTCTTAGCTGCACTTGTCAAAAGATATCTTAGTTATTATTAGTTGAGCAATCTTGCCCTAGGGAAGGGGAAGCTGTCAAAAACTCCTGTGTTGAATATGTACATCTCTGGCTTCCTGGAGAGAGTATGAAGGGAGCCGATTAAACACAGATGAGGTAAGCCTAAGTAACACAAACTTAACACAAAGGAGGGGAAGGAACTGGTGTTCTTTATTGCCACATTGGAGGCAGGATTTTCTCCTTCCACAGTGAAAATTAATCTTTGTTCTCATGCATCAGTCATTGGCATCGCTGTGGTGAAAGCTGGTATTAAAAGGTTGATAAAGAGGAAAGAAGAAGAGTAATAGTCCCCTGGAGCAGCCTGGGGTCTCATGTGAAAAGCACGCTCAAGTGGGTATCATGGGGACTTAGCCACGGCAGCGTCCAGGTCTAGACCTGCTCTCTGACGGACACCAGGATGACTGTAGAAGGCAATTGTGGTATGCTTTTATTCTAGATAGGTAGATAGATATAATGATGTGCACCCAAATATTCTTACCCTGAGTTACCATAGGTACATCTAGCTCTTATTAACCTTACTTTTCACTTTGTTCAATCTCAAGGGGAAATTCAAAATTTATTCAAAGTCTACTATGTGTAAGATACTAAAAGACAATTTCCTCTCATTACGCTTTATTACACAATTTTCAGTCAACATTGCGGTTGGGAACACTAGTTTGCTTTTTGTACCCACATACACCGTTCATTTAACTTTTTCATTCCTTCCCAGTGGGTGCCCCTACCTCGGTGCCCCTCCTTCCCTATTCTCCTGTAGCAAAACTCTGGATTGTCTCCAGGACAGCTATTTCTCTTTCTTTCCTTGCTTTCAGGGAGAGGATTCTCCCATGACGGATGTTGAAACCTCCTTATACTTGCATTCTCATCCCTCTTGCTCCTGTGATGTAAGTGTGAGCCCCAGTCCTGGTTAAAGGGACTGGAGAAAATGTCTCCTAAGGGTTACTGGGGAATATTTTACCTTATAAAACAGATACATGAGAGGAAATAGCTCCCTTCTCTGGATCTAGCCATGTCAGCCTGGCACTGCTGTAGACCTTGTTAACAAGCTGGAGGTGGTAACCCCAGGGTCTTTGGAAGTGAGCTGTCCTTTTCCTGGGACATTTTGTACATAAAAAACCATGTGTTTTTGCAGACAGCTGGTGTTTTAGAAGTTTTGTCAAATAGTTTAGAATTTCTTCCTTTAAGATAGTTACACTTATTTTTAAAATTTGAGGAGTACTATTCCTTCTAGGGAGTCCTTGTTCCCTTTGAGTTAAATCAACTTAGTTTAGGCTGAGAGGTTAAGAAAACAGCTCCATGATCCAGGTACAGATACAAGTTTGCTCATCCGAGTCAGCTGTGGAAACTAAAGATGAGTTTCATATTCTTCAGATGGGGCAACTTCCACTTGTTATTTTTTCCTTAGGTTAATTCTCTCACCAAATTTAAACAATAAAGGATTCTACAACTATTTGAAGTGCTGTGAAACATGAACAAAATGAACAAAGACTTTTTTTTTAAGAAAAAGAATATAGGACAAAACTTGGCTTAAATAATATAACATAATAATACTACAGGCCAATTTTACTTATGAATTTAAATGCAAATATCCTAGATAATATTTTAAAAAATTGAATCCAGCAAAACAGTAAGAGATAAAATACCTTGACCAATTTAAAAATGGTTCAATATTAGGAAATATCTTCAAATAATTCTCATATTTTAAACTGGAGCAGAAAATCACAGAAGCATTCCCACCAATGGAAAAAAAAAACTCACTTAACTTTTTTAAAATCCATTTTTCATAAAGAGCTCTTCATAAAGTAGGATGAGCAGATATGGCATTGACATGATGTGTGGGTAGATAGATAGAAATCCTGATGGCATATGTATAGAGTAAGAACTTTACACCCAGAAAATGGAGATTTGTATTTTAGTCTGTGAGAATTTAGGCATGTCATTTCACTCTCTTGGATTTCAGTAGTTTCATCTGAAAAATGAAGGCAGTTACAACTACCTTGGTAGGATTCACATGATGCAAAATTTACATGTAAGTCATCCAACATAGATTGAGTTTCCATAAATGGTATCTTTTTAACAAACAAATCACCCATTCTGGAAATTTACCCACTCAAACATAGGAAAATACAGGAAACATCTCAACATATACTTAGTTAAAGTCAATATTCCTACAAATAATCCAATAGCCTGGGTACTTCTTCCTATCCAGATCCTGAATTCAATTTCTGACATCTCAGCTATTTGTGCATGGGGTCTTGTGCTGTTTCTGCCCCATTGATCCTTGGGGGAGTTGATCTACTCTGATTATTCATATTGCCAGAGTTTTTCTGTTGATTTTACCTCATGATTGCTTTTCACTGTTGCCTCTGGCCGTCCTCAGAGTTGGGGAGGTGTCTCTTCAAGATTAGACCCCAGCGGGATCACTCTATTGTTGCTGGATCTTTGTAGGGAGTGACCCTGTGTAGTTCCTCTGGGGCTGCTCTAGTTAGGGAGTTCTGGTTGTAGAAGCAGCTCCAGTGTGCGACATACCCGGATTCAGCAACAGGGCTGGGGGTGGTGCGCACGGTTCTCTGTGCCTGGCACCCAGTGACTTTGGCACAGAGAACCCAAGG
>CAUYPK010155345.1:0-11367 GCA_963574355.1 Loris lydekkerianus
CCTGGGGTCCAGAAGTCCCTTGCTGGCTCCCTGTATCCTCAAAGGGATGATCATAGGCAGATCCCACCAGCCAGAGATGCCTGGAGTCTTGTCTCCCCAGACTCGCTGTACCCAGTTACAGGGAAGCTGTTACTTGGCCACCATCTTTAATCCAAGCTATCTTCTCCTATATTTTTTCTAAAAGTTTTATACCTTTATCTCTTATATGTAAGTCTGTGATTAATTTTAAGTTCATTTTTGTATATGGTGTGAGATTCAAGTTGAGGTTTTTTTTTTTGCCTATGGATGTTCAATTGCTGTAGTACTATTTTTTTAAAAAAAAAGATTCTCATAATCTTCTAAGATTTTTAAGTTGCCTTTGACGGTGTTTTCATCTTTTTGGTGTTATTTTCAAAACTATTGAGAAAGTAGGATAACCACTTTTTATTCAAAAGTCACTTCAGGATAATCAAGTTTGCTTTGATTTGATTTTACTGTTCTCGCAGCCTCTGAAAGCCATTTTTGCTGACAGATCAATTGTGTTTCATTACATCTCCAGAGAAAGAACAGCAGCCTCCAAAAGAGCACACTCTTAGAAATGCCGTGACCTTTTCCAGGCCAGAAAGAAATTCTGCTTGTAAAAATAATACTCAAACTCCAAGGCTCCCATCATTTAACATAGTTTCTTCTTCCTCAGCAAAACCTGGCATTTACATAAGACCATAGAAAAATAAGTGCCTCAAAGTGTTTTGTGGAAACTGTTTCAAAAAGAAAAGCCCCTATATGGAATAAGTTAGTGTGAAAAATGTATACATCAAAACATGCCGGGACAAACTTCATTTTCAAGAAAACATACTTAGCTTAGAAGTTGAAAATGTCAAAGGGAAGACTGTGCAACCCTTTTGCCAGCTGCATAGTGAGGACGGGACTCTGGGTACGATAATGTAGTATTTTTTTCTTCAGTCCAACACAAAGACTTTTACATTCTCAGGAGAATTTAAGCAGGTCTTTGTATATCCTAGTGAAAGAAACCAATCCAGCAGAAGGTGAATGGGCACTGTCCTCCTCGTAACTATCACTTAGTTGCAGGCATGATAGGAAATTCAATATGATTGCATTAATAAGATTTATAACTGCAGGTTTTCTCAGGAATATATATGCTCGTGGAATAATAATATCATTTATAATAATAGCTAATAATATAATTCTCACAGAAGAAGCAGTTGTAAAATAAAAGAACTACACTAAAATGGAGGTAATGGTTTTAAATTTTTCTCTCTTTGCCCATATTTTAACAATGTAGTTAAATCACTTTCCATATAAAATCACTTTTCATAGTAAAATATTACAAGAATGGAAAAGCAAGTATCCAGGGTACTTGATACTAATATGAAGCTAGTAGACAAACTAATACACGCCCACATGAGAGAAAAACTCCATTTAATTCAAGTTGGGGGAGGAGGAAGGGAGGCTGGTGGCACCCACCTATGGCCATAATGTAAAGGTATATAGCAAACCTCCTGGGTGCAGGAGACAACTACAACAGGGACTCTACCTAAAAAACACAAACATTGTAACCCAATTGTTTGTACTCTCATATTAATCTGAAATTTAAAAAAGAAAAGAAAAACACATGTATTTAAAAGATCATTGAGCTATACACTGAACACTTTGCCTTTTATCATTGCATTTTATTATATATAAATTATTTCTAAAAATAGAGTAAATTAAATGTATACACAAAATACACATTACCCCAAATCCTACTTGTTATTTTTCTTGAGGAGAAAAAAGAGGAAACACTTGAGAGAGAAAGGAATTTATATCAATTAAGGGCAATGTATGAACTTTGTTAGATATCAATTCAAACAAATCAATTGTATGTAAATAAACAATTAGGGGATTCAAAAATGGATATTTCATGGTATTAAAGAATTGTTACACTTTTAATGAATGTAAAATTTGCATACAATAAGTGTTCCATATGACAAGTTTTAACAATTGTGTTCTGGTTAATAATCACCATGTCTAACAAGATATAGAAGTAGATACAGAACATTTTCTTCACTCCAGAGAGTTCCTTTTTACTCCTTTCCAGCCAGTAAGCCACCACTCCTGTATCAGCGGCAATTACTTTCTGCCTTCTAGCACCATAGAACAATTTTTCTTCTATCTGTACAAGTGGAATCGTATGTGGCTACTTTCACATATCATCACGTATTATCAAATTCACCCATTCTAAATGTACAATTAAGGGTTTTTATTTTTTTACTTTTTTATTTTTTGATAGTGGTTTAATAACTTTATTTGATGTGTTGACAGTCACCAGTTAGTTCTCATCCACATTGACTGTAGATTTCTGAAAGTAGTAACAGGTACATAGGTAGCCAAAGCATAGAGCTTGTTTGGTGAATCTTCATCTTCATTGCGTTTTCTAGACAACTGCACGTGGGTACACTGTGGGGCCTGCCTTCTGCCTTTGACCCCGACAGCTTTCTTGAGTCTGGTGTCAATGTGCATGTCTGGAGTCCCCATCTCTTTCATGGCAAATTTCCGGATCTTTCTGAGTGCCAGAGGGGCTGCTTCCTGAAGCACACTCTGTGGATGCACTTGTGAATGCTGATGGTGTATTCTAGAGTCACCACCTTGTTGATGGCAGAACAGCCCTTCTTCTCACCACCCTTCTTTGTGGGAGCTGTTATGCCAGGACCAAGTTGTGAAGGAAGAGAATGAGGGATTGTGGGAGGAGGAAAGCAACTGAGTGACTTTTAGTAAATATGCCAAGGTGTGTAACCATCACCAGAATCTAGGTTTAGAATGTTTTCGTTACCCCAGAAAGATCCCCCATGCTCTTTTTTCTCTAATCCCATTTCTACTCCTAACCAGGTAGTTAGTAATTTACTTTTTGTCTTCACACATTTATTTGCCTTTTCCCAACATTGCATAGAAATTGAATTATACCATGTGTGGTGTTTTGTATCAAGCTTCTTTCAAACAGCATACCACTTTGGGGGTTATCCGTGCCGTAACATGGGTCTGTTACTTTATTCCTTTATAGGTGAATAATATTCTCTTGCATGGATCTACCACATTTTGTTTATCCATTCATCTGTTGATGAGCATTTGGGTTTTTGTATTTTTCAGCTAGTATGAACAATCCTGCTATGAACATTCATATGTAAATCTTTGCGCACAATTTTTTCATTTCTATTGGGTAGATAACTAGGAGAGGAATTATGGGGTCATATGGTAAATTTACAGATAACCTTTTAAGAAACTGCTAAACTATTTTCCAAAGTGGGTATGTTATTTTACATTCCTGCCAGCAATGTGTCAGTTTTTCAATTTCTCCATGTCCTTGCCATGGAGACAACAGACAGTTGACAACAACAACAGTTGTCAGGTCTTTTTGATCATAGTCATTCCGTGGCAGGTGAGTCAACATGACGTTTCGAGGCCACATGTGCTGCTGTGTGTGTCAGCTGTCTGTCCGCATGTGCTGCTGTCAGTCCATGTGTGCTGCTGCATGTGTCAGCTGTCAGTCCATGTGTGCTGCCGCATGTGTCAGCTGACCGTCCGCATGTGCTGCCGCATGTGTCAGCTGTCCATCCGCATGTGTCAGCTGTCCGTCCACGTGTGCTGCCTCATGTGTCAGCTGTTCTTCCGCATGTGTCAGCTGTCCGTCCATGTGTGCTGCTGTCTGTCCACGTGTGTTACCACATGTGTCAGCTGTCCATCTGCATGTGTCAGTTGTCCATCCACGTGTGCTGATGTCTGTCCACGTGTGCTGCTGCATGTGTCAGCTGTCTGTCCACATGTGCTGCCGCATGTGTCAGCTGTCTGTCCATGTGTGCTGCCACATGTGTCAGCTGTCCGTCCATGTGTGCTGCTGTCTGTCCACGTGTGCTGCCACATGTGTCAGCTACCCGTCCACGTGTGATGCCACATGTGTCAGCTGTCTGTCCGCATGTGTCAGCTGTCCGTCCACGTGTGCTGCTGTCTGTCCACTTGTGCTCCCGCATGTGTCAGCTGTCTGTCCATGTGTGCTGCTACATGTGTCAGCTGTCTGTCCACATGTGCTGCCGCATGTGTCAGCTGTCCATCCGCATGTGTCAGCTGTCCGTCCACGTGTGCTACTGTCCATCCATATGTGCTGCCGCATGTGTCAGCTGTCCATCCACGTGTGCTGCTATCTGTTCACGTGTGCTGCCGCATGTGTCAGCTGTCCGTCCACATGTGGAAGCTGTCTGTCCACGTGTGCTGCCGCATGTGTCAGCTGTCCGTCCATGTGTGCTGCCGCATGTGTCAGCTGTCCGTCCATGTGGCTGCCGCATGTGTCAGCTGTCCGTCCGCATGTGTTAGCTGTCCATCCACGTGTGCTGCTGTCTGTTCACGTGTGCTGCTGCATGTGTCAGCTGTCTGTCCACGTGTGCTGCTGTCTGTCCACATGTGCTGTTGCATGTGTCAGCTGTCCGTCCACGTGTGCTGCTGTCCGTCCACATGTGCTGCCGCATGTGTCAGCTGTCTGTCCATGTGTGCTGCTACATGTGTCAGTTGTCCATCCACATGTGCTGCTGTCTGTCCAGGTGTGCTGCCGCATGTGTCAGCTGTCCATCCATGTGTGCTGCCGCATGTGTCAGCTGTCCATCCACATGTGCTGCTGCATGTGTCAGCTGCCACATGTGTCAGCTGTCCATCCACGTGTGCTGCTGTCTGTCCACGTGTGCTACTGCATGTGTCAGCTGTCTGTTCCCATTTGTTGCTCCATAGTTTTCCATTCTCCTGTTCATAGCTGCCTAGGTGATTTTCAGTTTGGGGCCAATAAGAATAGGACATTATAAATATTATTAAACAAATATTTTTGTAGATACATGCTTTTGTTTCTTTGAGGTTAATTCCTAGAAGTGAAATTACCAGATGGTAGTGTAGATATAGATTTAACATTATAAGTAGCTAAAGGCAAACATACTATTTTACATTCCAGACAGCAATGTATGAGATTTGTAGTTGATCCACACACTCACCAACTTTCAATGTCAACTTTTTCTATATTAGTTTTCCTAATATTATCACTCTTTCAGGTGTGGACTTATATGAATGTTTTTCCTAAGTGTCCTTATCATTTAGGAATAATGCTAAAGTTTTTATAAATGAAATTATATGTATCTGGAATTTGCTTCCTAGAAATCCACTGGAGGTGAGAAGCAGTGAGTGAGGTTGAGTTAGATGAAATGAGAGGCCCTGAGTTGATGGTTTTGTAGCCAGAGGATGGGTGCCTGGGGGTTCACTGAACCTTTCTTTCTAATTCTGTATTTGAAATATTCATAATAAAATTTAATGGTTGGAATATATATATAAACTATATATATATATATATAGTTTTTTTTTTTTTTTAAAGGAATTAAACATTTGAACTTTTGAGCCAGCCATAATACTTCATTCTGGAACTTCTATGTTCTGTTCCTTAGGTACAGCAAATAACTGTCTCAGAACACAAAATATATGAATATCTTTACATAATTTCTCCTTTAAAACTACCCTTCTTGTTGATGATAATAACACTGATACATCAGAGAATAACAAGTCTTAATAGTGAGGAAATATTATCATTTAGAGTATCCCTAACATGGGTGATTCTGATAGCACTAATTCTTAGGAGATCTTGATCTGATTGTATCCATTGTACTATCTTCAGGATAATCTATTGGAAAGAAAATGGAAGAATTATTATTAATAAGCAACTCATCTTTTTTCCCCCTCGGAGCACCTTCATATCTCAGGAGTGTAGGAAACTATTTAAGGCCATTGTCATGGTTTGAATGTGTCTTCCAAAAAGTGTGTGTTAGAAACTTAATTCCCAATGCAATAGTGTCGGGAAGTGGAGCCTGTCAGGAGGTGTTTAGGTCAAGGGAACTCCACCCTCATAAATGGATTAGTGCTGATTATAAAGGGCTTGAGGTTGCTCTCTTTCGACCACTCTTTTGCCCTCTGCCTCTGCTGTGGGATGATGCAGGAAGCAGCCCTCACAAGATGCCCAGCCCTCCAGCGTGGACTTCCCAGCCTCCAGAACCACGAGCAAATACATTTCTCTTCATTACAAATTACCCCGTCTGCGGTAGTCTGTGATAGCAGCACAAAACAGACTAAGATTGCCATTGTAACCAGACTGTATTCAATAATTAGCATTATTTTCAATGTCTTATGAAAACAAAATAACTTTCAGATCATAGTTGGATAAATAAGGAAACATTATCTTGGGAAATAGACTTTTAATGTATTTTTTTTCTTATCTTAGAAATGTTTTTATATTTAGTAGTGATGTCACACCTGGCAAATATTAACATTCTCATCTATAATCATTGCCACTTTTTGAAACCACAATAAGGCTCCCACCTAAATCCTGCCACACATGATTGGTAACTGCCCATTGTTACTCTATGTCAGAGCACAGGCAGAGAAAACCGCTCATTCTAAACATCATCCCCAGGAATCACTACATTTGCTTGGGACAGAGAAAAGAAGGTGGATGCCTGTCAGGAGCTCTGACAGCACATTTTCATTTCCAAGCACATATTGTCCTCATTGAAAACTTACAAATATATCAAGTGGATAATATCCCCTTTCTTTCCAAAGACTTGATTGATGATTTAATTTTGTGATCTTCTACTTTCTACTTTGTGAGGATGTGATTTCATCAGAGTCATTTTAATTCTCTGAGATGGAATTGAAGTGTTGTGTTTTTGATTGTTCATTGTGAAGTCTTGAAATTCATTTGACTCATTTTAGAATCCCATACACCAAAAAAAAAAAAAAAAAAAAAAAGATGACACACTGTAGGCATCCTGAGATTCAACTTTACCCTGTCCAACTCTAGATTCATAATCAGCACTTAACTTAAACTCACTGGACTGTAAATGATTATTGAAAATGTCAATGGCTCTAGTCAGTCCATAAATCTTGTACCTCCCCCAGTGGAGGGCTCACAAACATCAAAAAGGATCTGGTCATGTATTATATTAAAAACAACAGTAGAATATATATTTCCAAATGGCTTTTTTTCATACAGGAGTACAAGTACTTAAAAGTGAAATTTTAAAGCTTATAAAAATTTGTTGTTATCAGTTAACTTTCTGCACATTTAAGAATTTGAAGTTCCTTCACTTTGGCAGTCATTATCTAAAAATTACTTCTTTTCTTCAGTCTCTTGGAGAAATTCCAAATTCAAATTAAGTTATGACATATAAATGATGACTCTTTTTTATTTTTTATTTTTTGAGACAGAGTCTTACTCTATTGCCCCAGGCAACATAGCTCACAGCAACCTCAAAGTCTTGGGTTCAAGTGATCCTCTTGCCTCAGCCTCACAAGTAGCTGGGACTTGCCAGGCACTTGCCAGGATGCCTGGCTAATTTTTCTGTTTTTAGTAGAGATGAGCATCTTGTTCTTGATTAGGCTGGTTTCTAACTCCTGAGCTCAAGCAATTCACCTACTCTTTTCCAAACTTTCTGTGCATGTTTTTTTCTTTTTTCAAATAGAGACCTTCAACAGCATTTTCTTCCATGATTTCAGAAGTACAGGCTAAGCCTCATGTTCTATTTCCACATTTAGATGTTTCTCACAGATATGTCATGCTCAAGACAAGATATATCATGGCATAGATAGAAACAAAGTTTGTGTCTGTTTGAGTAACCACAAGGTGTTGTATTTGAGGCAGCAAAACTGACCAACAATAGTCATTGTAGTTGCACCTGCTCTTTGAACAATCATTTTTATAATCTCTATCATCCAGACTGCCCTACTATTTGTGAGTGGCAACAGATGAGCTAGTGGGGGAGCAACTGGGCTTAGTAATAATTTACTAAATTTTTTGAGGGAAATTATATTATCTGGTGATATTCACAAGTTTGTGCTTTTGTGAGTATCTCAAGATATAACCCATGGTAATGCTGAGGGTCCCCAGAATTACTCTACACATTTTATAGATGAGAAGAATAAAGTTCAGGGAGCATGACTTTCTCAAGGAAACACACTTAATAAATGTTAGACATTGGGACCCAGGCGTCTAATAAGAAAGCATATTCCATCTCTCCCTGGAGTCCTCTTCTAAGTACCAACATTGAGCAAACGTTCTGGGCACAGGTGGTATCTGCCCTCTATAATCCAAGCTTGAGCTACATAATGATAATGATAATGGTGTCTGCAAATCTGTGATTTTGAAATTCAGGAAACCCCAAAGTAGGTTTCATAACTCACCTGGCAATGAAACCTACCCTCACTTGATTCGTTTGGTGGCAATACTTGGCCTGCAGCACAAAATCTCCTTATGGCTCTTATTTATGCCATTTAGTGTGAATATTCACATCTTTTGTTGCAGAAAGTCTGCAGAAAGTTCTTCTCCAGACCAAATGAGGATTGTTATGTAATGTGTGGTGAATACATGGTATTTCCATTCTTGTTGACCTTCTACTCAAAATCCAGATCAAGGGCAAGATTATTTTATTGGGTCACAATGCCCAGGCAGAATTTCATTATTAATGCAGAAGGGTTAAAAGTTCAAGCTTTCCCAGAATTATGTCTTTATGCCCTTTACTTTTTGTCTCTCTTCTGCTTGCATACACCAAACCTTTTAAACCAGGATATCTGGAGGGAGGGACTAGGACTCCAGGTGAATGTGATGCACATCCAGGGCTGAGAGCCATAATGCAGAGGGCTGAAATTCAGGTGAGGGCTGGTGTGGGCAGGTGCAGAAGAATCCTCTTGACCTAATTAGTTACAGGCCAGGTCTACACCAAGTCTGCTCCAGGGACCAACAGTGTTAACTTCATCTGGGAGCTTGTTAGAAAAACAGAATTTCAAGCTCAACCCAGAATCTTCATTTTAACAGGATACTTAGGTGATTTATTTGTACATTAAAGTTTTAGAAGCAGTGACTGAGGCAACAGGACTCCACATTGGGTTAGAGACTAGCTGTTAAGACATTATTCCTTGCTTTCAAATATGTCCTCATGTTGATCTACAGTTATCCAAGCCCCAGAACAGGGCCACACAGCAGGAAGTGAGCAGAGAGGCCAGTGAGAGAAGCTCATCTGAGTCTACACCCACTCCCCGAGGCTCCCATCACTGCACCTCTTGTCAGACCAGCCTTAAATTCTTACAGGAACTCAAACCCTCTGTAACTGCACATGTGAGGGATGCGGGTGCTGGGGTCCTTATGAGAATCCAATGCCTGATGGGCAGCTGGAGCTGAGGCGGTAATGCTAGCATTGGGGAGTGGGACAAATATAGGTTATTATCATTAGCGGAGAGGTTTGAATGCACCAAGATTATAATAAATCAAGTGCATTCAGTCTCATCTCAAAACCCTTCCACCCCACTCCCATGGAAAGATTGTTGTCCACAAAACCAGTCCCTGGTGCCAAAGAAGGTTGAGGATGCTGTTGTAGATGCTTAAGGAACAGGGAATCTGGTTCCTATCTTTTCCATTTCACTCAGTCTCTCATCTTAACTCTGCTTACAGTTATTTGCAGGTGATAAAAAGATGGGTAGAGAGATGCCTGAATTTATTCCATCAGGGATATCAGTTTATGTAGTGAGAATACATTAACAGTGGATTTTTCCTATGCTCAAGAGGCCTGTTTTCTAACAAAGTAGAAATAATATTGTCTCATGGAATCGGCTAAAAATCTGTGACTTTTTTTTTTTTTTTTTTTTTGAGACAGATTTTCACTTTGCTGCCCTTGGTAGAATGCCATGGCATCAAGCTCACAGCAACCTCAAATTCTTGGGCTCAAGCCATTCTCTTGCCTCAGCCTCCCAAGTAGCTGGGACTACAGGAGCCCACCACAACTCCCGGCTATTTTTTAGAGATGGGCTCTTGCTCTAGCTCAGGTTGGTCTTGAACTCCTGAGCTCAGGCAATCCACCTGCCTTGGCCTCCCAGAGTGCTGGAATTACAGGCATGACACTGTGCCTGGCCTGCTGTGACTTTTGATGAGTGGCATTTAAGGGAAGGAAAATTAATAATTAATGTCCCATAGTCCTTCCACTTGAAGGTCAAGCTACTAAATGGCAGTTCTACACTGGGCCTAGACCTGTCACCAAAAGGGTTGCAGACAAATCCTCCATCCCAGGTTCTCTGAGCTGATGAGCCCTGTCTCTGGACCACCCTGCCAGCATCAGCTTTAGAGTAGAACTTGTGATTTTAGGATGATGGCTTGTAAAACTCAAACCTTGTTGATAATGGTAATGGATCTTTCTTGAGCATTTACTATGTGCTAAACACTGTTCTAAGAGCATTATAAATATTAATTCATTTAATTCTCACAATTGTTTGAGATATTACAGGGTGTCCCATAAGTTGTTGTACATAGGGAACATGGGAAATTATAGCTAAGTGTTCCTTTGTTTACAAAATATTCATTACAAAAGTTTACAAAGAAGTGCCCTGTATGTAAAGACTATTTTGTAAATAATTTTGTAAAATTTTGTTCCCGACACACTGCCTTTTGAACTTTAATGTGCATATGAATCAGGGCCAGGATCTTGTTAAAATTCAGATTTGGATTCAGAATGTCTGGAGTGGGCCTAAGGTTCTGCATTGCCAACAAGCTCCCAGATGATGCTGAAGCTGCCAGCCTGGGGACCATGTTTTGTGTACCAAGGATGTATAAATATTTTTGAAAACATTGCTACAAGCATTTCATTTCCCAGGGTCAATGAGGCTGCTTCTATTTTGCTGCTCCCAGGTGGCAAAATGGAGATTTAGATGATTATTTTTCTTGCAATGTTGGTATTACTCATATATATAGCACTCTAAAGTAGTTAGATGGTTTTTATCTTACTGATAACAGTTGCTAATATTATTTCCTTAGATGATACCTAACCTTAATGTTTCATCTTTTTCCTAAAACAATAACAATATTAAACAAATGGGTATTAAAAAATAGTAATTCAATTTCTAGGCTGTAAACACAGATGAATTCTCCTTTATTACACTTCATTTTAAGGCAAACAATACAATTATTTCACATATATTATTTTGTTTTGTTTTGTTTTTCACATATATTATTTTGAAAAGAAGCTAAAGTTTAGATTTAAAAGTAAGAAAAGTGTTATTATAAAATATTGTGTACCCATTCCTTTTGGAAAGATATATGGAGAACATTTAGAGATCTAAAAATAGATCTGCCATTTAATTCTGTAATTCCTCTACTGGACATATACCTAGAAGACCAAAAATCACATCATAACAAAGATATTTGTACCAGAATGTTTATTGCAGCCCTAATCATAATTGCTAAGTCATGGAAAAAGCCCAAGTGCCCATCGATCCACGAATGGATTAATAAATTGTGGTGTATGTACACCATGGAATATTATGCAGCCTTAA
>CAUYPK010155348.1:0-24711 GCA_963574355.1 Loris lydekkerianus
AAAAAAAAAAAAAAAAAAAAAAAAAAAGTCTTACCAATCAGTTTGTGAGTAGAAGCTAAATGCATTAGGAAATAGTAGATTTGAAATCTACGTGGGTTATAAAATAAGAAAGATTAGTTTGGGATCAAGTTTATTTTGGCATGGATCAGATTTGTGGCAAAGGATCGAACAGATCCTGATGTTGAAGAATGGGAGGTTTCTGCCCCCTTTGATAAAGGTTGTGTACCCTCCATGTTGTATGGGGGCCACTCTTTTGAAGTCATGCTGTGTTTGACAACAATGGTGGGAATAGGGCTGGGTGAGGGAGGTTTGTTTCATGGCCTGAGAGCAGGCTCCTTTTCTGACTCAGCAGTGGGTCATGTTCATAAGCTGTGGTGAGAACACATAAAGATGGTCCCATCTGTTGGTCTGTGGAGGATGAAATCCCTACTTGCCAATCAGAAGTCTTTGGTCAGAGGTGGTGGCTGGGTGTTCCTCATGTTTTCTCTTTTCAGCATCTTTTTCAGCAGAATTGGCAGCTGCTGGGACCATGCTCAGTGGTCATCCTACTTTCAAGGACCTATGAAAATGTTTGAATTTATTTAAAATGATGAAAAAAATCTTTTAGTTTGAAGAAAATGTTTTTATATATAACATGAACACATTCATCTTTATACCGATGAAGCCATGAGATACTTTAAAGATGTAAACACTTATCTATTTATTTATTTACAAACAGGATCTTGTTATGTTGCTAAGGCTGGATCCAAACTCCTGGGCTCAAAGGATTCTCTGGCCTCAGACTCTTGAGTGGCTGAGACTACAGGCATGGGCTATGATGCGCTGCATAATGTGAACATTCGTATAAAAATTTAAATAGTAATTACTTTTTGCCCATGAAGCCAAGTGTCTAGGTTCTGTGAACATCACAATGTGTCACTCCCCCCGGTTGGCAGCTGTGAGCCACTGTGGGGTGCAGCAGAGGGAAAGGCACAGGAGCACAGACAAGTGCTGGGGACACTACACATGTGCCATGCCTGGAAGATGGAGGGTCTGCAGAGGAGGGAAGCTGGTCAGGCTCACTTGTGGCTGTGAGCTCTGCCTTGAGAGTGGCTGTTCTCTGATGCAATTTACTGCTGTCCTGCGGCAAAGATTCCATTGTTCTTTAATATCCATGCTCCTCTTCTTCCTTTAGCACAACCCCCTTTGGTGGGTTGAATTGTGTGTCCTTCAAAGAATAAGTTCAAGGCCCAATTCCTGGTACTCATAAATATGACCTGATTTGGAAATAGGATCTTTGTAGATGTAATCACGTTTAAGATGAGGTCATGCCAGAGTGGACATGGGGGCCCTAAATCCAATGGATAGTGCATTGATAGGTGAAAGGGAAAGAAGATTTATACACAGAGACACAGAGGCCATGTGACAACAGAGGCCGAGATTGTTGTAATGCAGCTTGCAAGTCAAGAAAGGCCACAGATTGCCAGCAACCACCAGAAGATAGGGAGGAGGCAGGAGCCTCAGGAGGGAAATAACCATATCTTGATTTCAGCTTTCTGGCTTCTTGAACTGTGAGGGAATCAATCTTGGTTGTTTTAAAGTCATCCAACTTGTGGTACTTTGTTATGGGAACCCTAGGAAACCAATACGCCACCAAAATTGTGCTCGGCAAATAGCCACCCAAGAGAAAGACTCCATTTCCCAGCTTCCCTTGCAGCTAGGTCTCTACATTCCTGTTCCTCGGTTCCAGTGACTGGGCTGTGGGCCCAAGTAATGTGTGCAACTTTCTAGTTGTGCCTGTAAGCCAAAGGGCAGTGGGGTGCCTTGCCTTTGCTCCTACCCTGTTCCTTCTGGCAGCTGGGATATATGAGTCTTGGTGGTGCTACAGCAGCCTTCGTAGATTACAAAATGGAAACCACACATTCAGGCCCTCAGACCTGTACGCCAGGAGGAACCTGGCTTCCTAATATTGTGGAGCTGCCCTATTGCCCTGGATTGTTTATACTTGAATTCTTAAGTGAGAAATAAACTATCGTGTTTAAGCCACTATTATTTTGACTTTCCTTATAGCAACAGAATGCTTTCCCTAAGTCATGCAGTTCTCCTTTATACTCGAGATCTCTGCTTCTCTACAGCCTCAGGTACTGCTATTTGTAAAGGACACTGGGTACCACTGTCAAGAAGAACAATGTTTAAGAGTTTTAAAAAATTATTTTTGAGATGCAGATTGCATTTAATCATTTAATCTTTACTGCTCCTCCTCCCCACCCCTGCTCTGACAAAACTCCTCCATACAATGAGAAACATCTTCAAATGGGCCAAAACCAGAAGAAGCTTGTTGCCAGGATAAATCCCCTTATGGGGCTTGAATACTCAACCTTGACCTTATAATCAGCCAAGTTCACCAGGCTCTGCCTTTCACTCAGCAGATTCCTAGTCAAGTTTGGGGGCTCTGGCATCCTCTAATTTTCTTCCTGCCAGAACAAGGGAAGGGCAGGGGAGTAAGGTGCCTTTTGCTGTTTCCAGTGACCAGCTCTTCTTCCCTGGGAACAGATATGTCCTTTAAAGGCTTGTGCACAGTTGGGCATTTCTTCTTGAAAATGGTTCCTTTTAATTTTTCCACGGAAGATTTTTTCCATGCAAAACTTCTCAGAGTAAGACTTGTGAAATGTGTGTGTGCGTGAGTGCTGGTGAGTCGTGGGTGAGATGTGGAATGGAATGGAAAAGACCTGCCAATTACCAGGTGTCCTACTTACTGCAAGCTCTTTACCACACATCACACCATTAAACTCTCAGACTATCCTGAGAGATAGGAATTTTGTCTCTGTTTCCTAAATACACATAAACTGACACACATGGCAGGTTGACAGCCTGTAAGTGGCATTTGACTTCAAACTCTGTCTTCAGTGAACTTTTTCTGTACAAACTAATCACAATCACACCCTTTGTTTTGTCTGTAAGGGATAATGGGGAAGGAGAAACTCTATAAATATTTGGCTAATCTGATATGGAGCTGCCCATTCTGGACACATAAACAAAATAATCTGTGGATCTTGCTATTTAAGTTTTTCATCTGCATATAGAAGTTTACCCCTGCCATCTCTGGCTTCCTCTTCTTGTGTTTAAAGAGTTGATGACACTGGTCTGATTATATTAAAGGACACTGATTTCCAAAGAAACCAAAGAAACTAGTGAAAGTTTTTGTTTTGACCCAGTGAAAACGTTTTTTAATTTGTTTCCTTGTGTTCTAATAGCTATTTCAGTAATAGAGCCAAATTTAAAATTAACATTCTAGATTGTCTTTATCCTTTTAAAATCTTATTTATATTAAAATTAATTTTATTACACAAAAGCTTGAATTAAGCATTTCTCTTCACTGATTCTGTCTGTGAATTTGCATGTGGCCAACCTGTAAAGAGGGAAGCTTTTTTTTCTTTTAAGTGACATTCATCTCCTAGCTTAAAAATTAATGCCCAACCAGGAATAGCAATTTCAGTGTATTGCCTTCTGATCTTTCCCTATAATTAAAAGTATGCAGTATAATTGTGATGAAACTTTATATTTTCTGTCTTCCCACCTCCCTCTTCCCATGCATACAAATGGCTTTGCATATGGGTCTGTATATGCAGGTGCACACACACTTGTCTCTAAATGTTATGTGGTGACTCCCATGGGTCTGTATATGCAGGTGCATACACACTTGTCTCTAACCTTTCTGTGGTGAGGCCAGGAGTTTGTACATGCAGGTGCATATGCATTTGTCTCTAACCTTTCTGTGGTGACTCCCATGGGTCTGTAAATGCAGGTGCACACATACTTGTGCACTCTAACCTTTCTATGGTGACTCCCATGGGTCTGTATATGCAGGTGCACACACACTTGTCTCTAACCTTTCTGTGGTGACTCCCATGAGTCTGTATATGCAGGTGCACACACACTTGTCTCTAACCTTTCTGTGGTGACGCTATGGGTCTGTATATGCAGGTGCACACACACTTGTCTCTAACCTTTCTGTGGTGACGCCAGTGGTTTGTATATGCAGGTGTATACGCACTTGTCTCTAACCTTTCTGTGGTGACTCCCATGGGTCTGTATATGCAGGTGCACACGCAATTGTCTCTAACCTTTCTGTGCTGATGCTATGGGTTTGTATATGCAGGTGCACACACACTTGTCTCTAAACTTTCTGTGGTGACTCCCATGGGTCTGTGTATGCAGGTGCACACGTACTTGTCTCTACCTTTTCTTTGGTGACTCCCATGGGTCTCTATATGCAGATGCACACACACTTGTCTCTAACCTTTCTGTGCTGATGCTATGGGTCTGTATATGCAGGTGCACATGCAATTGTCTCTAATCTTTCTGTGCTGATACTATGGGTCTGTATATGCAGGTGCACATACACTTGTCTCTAAACTTTCTGTGGTGACACCCAGGGGTCTGTATATGCAGGTGCACACACACTTGTCTCTAACCTGTCTATGGTCATGCCTCCTTTCTTCTTTCATTTCTGGGTTCTTCTGGCCATGGGACAGTGAAGCAAATCACCATCCTGTACCCAAGGCTGGTTTCGCCTGGGCCCAGTGTTTCTTCTGATGTGTCAAGGGAGGTTAGGCAACAGCACCTGCAAAATTCCTGAGGTGGGACATGGCTGCCCATCTTTTCCCATGGTGGGAGGATGGGTTGTGGGCGCACCTGGCCCTGTCTCTTCTTGGTTGTGATAGAGCAACCTCCCAAAGCTTGCAATTCTTTCTTCTTGGTGTCACAAAGCATTTCAGCAGATGCTTTTTCATTTTGCCTGCCTTATCTATGCAACCCCTGCCTCCTCGCTTTTAGAATTTTAGAACAAATCTTGTAGGTCATACAGTATTTGCTGGAAAGAATAACCATTTTGAGCCACTTAAAAAACTTTATTGAGGTATAATTTGCATATCATAAAATTCACCTGTTTTCAGTGTACACTTTGATGAGTTTAATAAATTTATACAGTTGTGCAACTAACATTACAATCATTTTAGAATGTTACCATCACCCTCTCAAGGCTCCTGGGTGCCCATTCACTGTTTGTCTCCATTCCTAGTGCCCCCCCCACCCCAGTCCCAGGGAACCCCTGATCTGCTTTCTATCTCCATTAATAAGCCCTCTTTAGAAATACCATATAATTGGAATCATATAATACTTGCTTTTTTATGCCTGGTTTCTTGCATTGAATATATAGTATTTTTTTGAGTACCACCCATATTGTTGCAGGTAACAGTAGTTTGCTCCTTTTTATTGCTGAATAGTATGCTACTGCATGGATATACCACAGTTCGTTTATCCATTCATCTGTTGACAGACTTTTGGGTTGCTTCCACTATTAAGCTACGGTGAATAATGCTGCTATGAACATGGGCATACAAATATTTGTTCAAGTCTCTGCTTTCACTTTTTTTCCCCAAATATACCTAGAAGTGGAATTGCTAGAGCATATGGCAATTCTATGTGTAATTTTTTTGAGGACCTGCCACACCATTTTCCATGGCAGCTATATCATTTTATATTCCCACCAGGGTTCCTGTTTCTCTGCATATTCACCAATATTCATTATTTTCTGTTTTGTTCCTTTTTTTTTTTTTTTTTTTTTGAGAAAGGATCTTGCTCTGTTACCTGGGCTGGGGTGCAGTGGCATCATCATAGCTCACTGCAACCTTGAACTCCTGGGCTCGAACAATCTCTGCCTCAGTCTCTTGGGTAGCTGGGACCACAGGCACATACCACCATCCCTATAGATGTGTAATTTTTTGTGGAGGTGGAGTCTCACTATATTGCTCAGGCTGGTCTGGAATTCCTGGCCTCAAGTGATCCTCCCTCTTCGGCCTACCAAAGTGCTAGGATTGTAGGCATGAGCCAGTGTGCCTGCCTGCCTGGACTTTTTTTTTATAGTAGCTATTGCAGCCGGTATGAAAGTAGTATCTCATCGTGGTTTTGATTTGCATTTCCCTAATGGTGAATGATGTTGAGAATCTTTTCATATTCTCACCTATTGAGCATTTGTTATCTTTTTTTGCGACATGTTTATTCAAGACTTTTGCCCAGTTTTATCATAGGGTTTTTTTTTGTTGTCAAGTATAGGAGTTGTTCGTATATTCTGGATAGCAATTCCTTCTCGGATATAGGAATTGCAACAATTTTCTCTCATTCTGTGGGATGGTTTTCCAATCTGTTTATAATATCTTTTGATACACAAAAGTTTTTAGTTTTGATGAAGTCTAACTTACCAATGTTTTCTTTTGTTGCTTGTGCTTTTGGCATCATATTCAAGAAATCATTGCGATTCCAGTGTCATGAAGCTTTTTCCCCATATTTTCCTCTAGGAATTTTATAGTTTTCTCTCTTATGTTTAGGTCTTTGATCCATTTTGAGTTACTTTTTATGTATGGTGCAAGGTAAGAGTTCAACTTTAGTCTTTTGCATGTGGATATGCAGTTTTTCCAACACTGTTAGTTGAAAAGACTACTGAATGGTCTTGTCATTGAATGACCTTGACATCCTTGTCAAAAATTATTTGACCACATATGTGAGGATTTATTTCTGGGCTCCCTGGTCTGTTCCATTGGTTGTCTGTCTGATGTCAATAGGACAATATTTTGATTACTTTATTTGGCTTTGTAGCGTGCATTGAAATGAGGAAGTGTGAGATCTCCAACTTTGTTCTTCTTTTTCAAGATTGTTTTGGCTATTCAGGATCCCTTGAAATTCTATATGAATTTTACTTTAGATTTTTTTTTCTATTTTTCCTAAAATAGCAAAATTTTAATAGCAAATCTGTAGATTGGTTTGGGTAATACAGACATCATGACAATATTAAGTTTTCTGATCCATGAACACAGAATGTCTTTCCATTTTATTTGTGCCTTCTTGAATTTTTTTAGCAATATTGTGTAGTTTTTGGTTTACAAGTCTTTCAGTTCTTTAAATGTATTCATAAGCATTTCATTATTTTGATGTTATTGTAAATGGAATTGTTTTCTTAATTTGTTTCAGATTGTTCATGTTTAGTATATACAAGTGCAACTGATTGTGTTCATACCTTTTAAGACATTAACGTACCGTAATCTGAGATCTAGATGTTTTCTTTTGAGAAGTTTGATCTGCTCTGATTCTTTTTGCTTTGTGTACACCTGCTCCCTGCACCCCTACCTTGGTCCCTGGAAGTTGTTAGAAATCATCTCTGTACCTCTGATGTTCTGAAATTTCACAGTGGTTCCCTGACATGGATCTTATATTTTACTCATTATACTTCTAGTCACTTGGAGTACCTTCATGTCCTTTAATTCTGGAAAATTTTATTTAATTTTCTCATCATAACTTCCCGCAATTTTTTTCTCTTTTACTTTTATAAAAGAAATTTTTTTTGAGACAGGGTCTTGCTCTGTGTCCCAGTCTCGATTGCGGTGGTGTCATCACAGTTCACTGCGACCTCAAAGTCCTGGACTAGAACAATCCTCTCACCTCACCTCCCTGAGTAGCTGTGACTACAGGCATGCCCCACCACGCCTGGCTAATTTTTCTATTTTTTGTAGAGGTAGGGTCTCACTCTTGTTCGGGCTGTCTCAATGCCCTAGGCTCAAGCTGTCCTCCCTCCCTGGCCTCCTAAGGTGCTGGGATTACAAGTCGGAGCCACTTCACCTGACTAAAATACTAATTATTTGGATTTTGACTCTTTGCGTTTACACCTAATTTTTATATCTTTTCTATTTCTGTTTTGTTGCCTTTTAGTTCTAATTTATGGGAGATTTCCTTAACTTTAAATTTTAATCCTTTTGGATAATGTCATTTTGGTATCAACTTTAATTTCTAAGAGCTCTTTCCTGTTTTCAAGTTAGGCCTTTTTAGTAGCACTTTTGTTTTATGTATGAGAAATCATCTTATCTCTCTGATGATATTACTGCCTTGTCTATTTTCCTTCCAAATCTCTTCTGTTGTGCTTGTTTTTTTATTGTATGTTTTGTGAGAAGGATTTCTTCAAGATCTGATGATCCTTGGCCCTCTCTTGAGCGGAGACTGTGTGTGTGTGTGTGTGTGTGTGCATGGGGGGGGGTGACCCTTTTTACTGTATCCCTCGAGTGTCAGTGTGTGGGGTCTTCCCCCCCACCCCCACCAGAGAAGTACCATACAATGATTTCTGCTTTAGAATTCTGGAGGTTGTGTGAGGGTGAACTTGGCTGCTTACATTCTGGAAACAGAGCAGGTATTATGTGTCGCCGTGTAAGGAGAAGACTTCCATTAAATTCCTCTATGTTTACTCCTTACCTAGCTTGTTTCCTTTGGTATACCCATTTATCTGAATTCAGAGCCTCTTTGGTTTAATTATTTTCAGAGAAAAGACTTTCAGTTTTCTTGAGTGTGAGGAGAGGTGGTCACCTGCTTCCTGCATTGGTAAAAGGACACCTACAGCTTCCAGATATAGATTTCTAGTAACTTCCCTTCTTTTCACCCCAAGTCCCATGTCCACTGGACATGGGTTGAAAGTTTTTACACGAGCTTCTGAGATTGCTAACACACCATTCTGAATCTGATGACTTTCTATTTAATATCTGGTGAGGCAAGTTCATCCTCATTATTCTTAATTTTCTTGGCCATTCTCAGACATTTTTTACATGAAAAATCACAAAATAGTTTAAATCTAGGGTACGGTACAGGTCAATACATGTTTTATAACAATTTAACTTAGTTTTTCAAATAACCCTATTGGGATTCTAACTGAATTCTTATTCATCTTTATCTTTGTATCTTTGAGTACCTCACCAAGGGCCCAGATCATGTTAACCTCTCAAAAAACATCTGTTAAATGGAAATAAACCTCTGATCCTAACACCTATCCTTTTTCTATTATACTCTCCTGTCTGACTTGTGCTCAGATCACAGAGCCAGCTGGTAACAGAACCAGAAGAACTCAGGTCTCATAACTCACCAGCCAGTGGTTTTTACATCACACTTGCACCTGTAAAACAATTCCTAGCTTTACAGAGTCCAGTGTAAAGGCCACACCAGAGTGAGTGGAAGGTGATAAAGCTGTGGAAGTTAAAGTTTTAAAATCCCAAAGAAATCTCTTTGTTTGGGTCACGCTTTCCCATGCCCGTCTCTAGCTTTTGGTGTGGGAGAGCAGGATGGGCAGGTGATCCCTTCAGCCCAGATGGGTATATTATGGCAGGGCAGAGGGAATGCTATCAAGTTTATTGATTGTTTTCCATAGGAGGGGCCTTATTTCAATGGCATGAAGATGAGAGCAAAAGTAGAATGGTTTATCTGCCACGTCTGATCCATGTGGAGTTTAAGTAATAAAGTTTATTAGTGCCCCTGATTTAATATGACACACTTCCAGTGCAAATTACTCTGAGATCATCATGTTCATAAAATATGACAGAAATCTTTTAAGTGTGAGCATAAGTTCTGAATTAATTTAATAACCTAGTCTGGGAAAAGGCATGCGGTTTAAAACATAACATTATGCACTGAGCTCATCCATTTCTCCTCAACAGCCCCTCCCCCCACCACCTCCAATTCCTTTGACTTTTTTGAAAATCCTGTCTTTGTGTCTCGAGTCATCTGGTCTCTTTTCAGGGCTCAGGGTGTTTCCTTCTCCAAGAGGTCTGGATGAGACCTTCTCATTGCCTGATTTTCTTTTTTAAGCACCAAAGGAGGCAAGAAAAGCTTAACTTTTGTCTGCTGTACCACCCTCCCCCTTTTTTGAGACAGAGTCTAACACTGTGTTTTGGATAGAGTGCTGTGGCATCACAGCTCACAGCAACCTCAAACTCTTGGGCTCAAGAGATCTTCCTGCCCCAGACTCCCAAGTAGCAGGGACTATAGGCACCTGTCATGATGCCCAGCTATTTTTTCTATTTTTAGTAGAGATGGGGTCTTGCTCTTGCTTAGGTTGGTCTTGAACTCCTGAGCTGAAGGGATCTACCCACCTCAGCCTCCTAGAGCATTCTGTAAAATTTGGATTCAGTCAAAAGGCTCCACTTAAGATCTGAGAAGGGTCTTCAGGCTGCCGGCTCCCAAACCCTGCGCCCTGGCCACTGTGGCAGGGTTCGTCTTTCTGTACCTCAGGGCCCTTGAGCACAGCTGGTTGAAGTCCTTAATGGTGTCTGCCACAAGAGAATGGGCAGGGACTGACCTGACAGCAGTGCTTGCCCTCTGTGACATATGGCCTTGGTGGGGCTGGGAGGTGGGGGGAGAGTGGGAAGTGACAGTCAAGGCCGTGGTTCTGGGGAACATGAACACCACCCCTGCAGCAGCAGACACATGCCCTACCTCTCAAATGCACACAGCATCCCTGTGAAAATTGTCAAACGTCAGTCAGGGTTCTGTTTATCCTTTGGCAGTGTAAAGTACACACACATACAAATTTTCATCAAGGTAGGAAATAAGAATAAAGAAAAACTGTGAGCACTTTGGTTTAACTCAAGCAAGATGCTGGTCAGCCTTCCATCTTTTGGCGAGGGCTGTGACTGCGGTGTTGGAGAATCCAATCCAGTCACCTATGTCCTGCTCCTGCTCTGGTGGAATAGCCCGGGCTGCCCTCCTTGCTCAGTCTCTCACCCCTTCCCTTCCTGGGCAATGCTGGGTGATCCTGTACTATATCTGCACCTTAAGGTCCCCCTTTGTACTGTCTGTCAAGTAGGCAGGGATGCTGGACTGAAGGAACCTTCTGACACATGCTGTGTGTCTCCTGCAGTGCTCTTGTTCGGTCCCTGTTTCAGCATCCAAGCAGAGGCCCAGGTGGGGGCCAACCTGCACATCCAGTGCTTGTCCCCTTCCCACAGGAAGGCAGGGCACAGTACTCCCAGTGGGTTAATCAGCTCCTCAGAGCAGTTGCCCTCAAGCTCCAAATCTCACCCAAGAGTGGGGGCAGGGGAGTGTGACTCCCAGTTCAGGTGCTCCTCATCCTCTGGGAACTGTCAATGCAAGAGAGCAGAACAGGTGTATAGAGAGACCACACGTTGTTCCTTCCCGGGAGAAGCCAGGGAGTGGCAGCTGCCACCTTCTCAGCCAGGGGAGCTGCTGGAGGGACTTTGAGGCCTCACTGACGCCGCCTGTCCTCACACCTCAGGCCTGTGGGGCTGGATAGCTTTCTCCTCCGTGCCTGGTTCAGTCTTAATGCCCCTGCTCAAATTTCTGGGCTTTCTCCCCACCTTGTGTGAGGACATCTATCTCTGACAGGGCTGCTCAAGTCCCGTCTCTTCACAAAATGTGCCCCCTTCTCCCGAATCAGCCAACACGACATCTTTCTCCATGGGTCTCCCCGTGTACATGTCACTCAGAGGGTACGTTTGGCACTTTGTGATATTCAAATTAACTCTCATACTGTGCCTTGTATTATTTTGTTCTCTAATTATTTCCTGTGGCTAAGCCTTGTGTCACCGGTGGGGATATAAATGCCAACGAGCGGCATGTCCAGGACTCCGGTGTTGGGGCAGGAAGCTCTCGGATAAGGGAGAAAATCGGAGTCTCCACTGTGGGGGAGGAATTGGAGCTGGGGACATGCCAGCCTTCCTGAGGACCCAGGTGCCCACTCAGCCAGGCAGAGTCTGAGGGGCCCTGGCCCTGGGAAGGGCTGCTCTTGGGCTTCCTGCCCCCTGTGCCTTCTACACTGGGGGAAACTGAGCCACCTTCCCACCTGCTCTCAGGCTCTGGCCCTGGAGCTTTTCTCCTTGCTTCCTCCTCCAGCCTGTAGCACGTGGACTCTCCTTTCCTTATGTCTAATATCCATTATCTTCAAAAATCAGCTCTGATGTCATTTTTTTCCCAGAAAATGCAGCCTTGTCTCTCAGCTGAAAATTCCCCTTCCCTTTACAGAATCCCACTGAAGCCCAGCTATACCTCTTTGATGGTATTGGGCACATTTTCTTTTGCATTATTATATGTTTGTATTAACTTTTCTTTTGCTGCCATTACAAACTATCACAAAAGTAGTGGCTTAACATGACATAAATTGATCTTATGGTCCTGTAGATCAGCTGTCTTACACAGATCTCACTGGGCTCAAATTGAGGTGTCAACAGGGCCATGACCCTTCTAGAGGCTCCAGGGCACAGTCTGTTTCCTTGACTGCTCTGTCTTCCAAAGACCGCCCACATTCCTGGGCTCTTGGCCCCTTCTTCCATCTTCAGAGCCAGCCACCGAGCACGTCTTTGATTCTTCAGTTGTTAAGTCTCCCTCTGATCACAGCCGGGAAGACGCACCACTTTCAATGTCACGTGATGGTTTGCACCCACCTGGATAATCCAGGATAATTTCCCCATCTCAAGATCCTTAACCTTAAGCACATCTGAAACCTTAATTCCCTTCACTTTTACGGCGTAACACCCAGATTCCTGAGCTCAGGACAGGGACATTGTTATTCTGTCTAGCACATCCCCACAACACAAAAAGCTACCTGATGTATCATACATACTTTTTTCAAAATTGAATGAGGTGCTAGGCCTTGTCATGGAGCTAGAGACACAGTGCAGAGTTTAGAACCAGGTGGGTAAGACAGGCACAGAAACAGTCACGTCCCAGCATGTTAGTAGGAGCGGACACAGGGAGTGGAGGTGGCCAGGAGGAGGGGTAGGTGACTCTGGAGGAAGTCGGGGACGACCGCACCAGGGAAGCAGCAACTGAGTGGGTCCTCCTGGTGGGCCCAGCGAAGGAACCCGCTGCTGTTTGCAGGGAGAGGCAGCCAAGGTACGCAGAGGGATATTGCCTGTGTCTGGGGAGAGTGGGGAAGACCAACCTGGAGAGCTGGGCCGGGGCTCAGTCACACAAGGTTTTTTATGCCTTGCATCTTGGATTCTATGGCCGTAGGAGTGGAGCGGACTTCTAGGGCTTTAGGGGTAACTGTGTGTCAGAAAGCTTGTACAAAAACCAAAGGGACGTGACACACGAGTTAAGAGAGGGAAAAATGTAAAGGAAGGAGCGATAGGTGCACGGTGTTGAGAGAAGGAGCACAGCTAATGGGAGGGGAGCGTCTCGTCGTCCTTGGGTTTTATAATGAGGAGATCTCCGGTGTCCTCTCCGGGTGCGGCAGCCGGTGGTGCGAAGGATTTTTAGGGTGGGTCTAAGTCTGCGCTGCCTGTGGCGGTCACCCTCTGCCCCCAGTGCCTCCTGCGGCGTCAGACCTTGTAGTAGACGGTGGCCACGCGGTGAAGAACGAGACTACGCACTGCGCGTCCCGCAGAGGGGACTCGGACGCCGCCCTGCTCGGGAGCGCCCCCTGCGGTCCGGGCTGCTGCGGGGGTTGCTGGGTCCGAGCTCGGTCCGCACCCGCGCGCTCGCTCTCCTACAGTGGTCCGAGGGCACAGGGCCAGCGCGGCAGCGCCTCGGTCACACCACATCACGTAGAGCCCTACTGGGCTTCCGGGCTGCCGTCCACAGTTTGCTAACTGACTGAGACAGCTTGAAGATGACATTAAGTTAGGCTTCAAATAATTTATTCTAGATCAGAGCCTGCAGTGACTCTGAGGGAAGTGCTGGAATTTCCCCGAAGAATAAAAAGCCCCTTCCTGGTCAGGCGAGGTGGCTCAGAACTATAATCCTAGCAGTCTGGGAGGCCGAGGTGGGTGGGTCGCCGGAGCTCAGGAGTTGGAGACCAGCCCGAGAGAGGTGAAACCCCGTCTCTAAAAAACATAGCCCAGTGTTATGGTGACTGCCTGTAGTCCGAGCTACTTGTGAGGCTGAGGCAAGAGAATCACCTAAGCCCCAAAGTTTGAGGTTGTTTTGAGCTGTGTCGCCAGGGCACTCTACCCAGGGGGCGACAAAGTAGACTCTGGCTCCAAAAAAAAAAAAAAGTCCCAGCTACTGGGGAGGCTGATGCAGGAAGATCTCTTGAGCCCAGGAGTTTGAAGGTTGCTTGTGGGTGGGTTAGGCCGACACCATGGCTATTTAGCCTGGGCAACAGTTGAGTGAGACCCTGCCTGAAAACACAAAAACAAAAACCCCCTTCCTGGGCACTCCTTGGGAGAAGTTCTGCCATCTCGTCCAGTAGGGACATCTCATTTTAAAACCAAGGAGCCAAATGTGAAAAACAACTTCTCCATCTACCTGTCATCACCATGAGGAGACGGCACTGTGATGTGGGCTTCTTCCCAAGGGTAAAATAATTTCCCTGATAGAGCTGGACATGTGATTCCTGCAGAGGTGGGTGTCAGGTCCCAGACCCTGGTCACCGGGAGAACCCTCTGGGCACCAAGCCAGGGTCCAGGGGCAGGGATAAGCCACCTGAAGAGGCGTGCCTGCTTCCAGCTCCCTGATGCCTCTGTCTGTGAGCCGTGGTGGACACGGGTGACAGCAAGTGGGTGGGGGAGGCTGGAATCATCTGTGGGCCGCAGCTCCTAGCCTCTCCTGCACCCCAGCTTGTGTGTGACCATCCTTCCACTCTGATGCTGTCCTCAAGACCTGTCCCTCTCTGCTGCTTTTCTTGTTGCGCTCTGAGTTGGCAGAATGGGCAGCTTCTTCCTTTGTGCTCCCTGTCCTCACTTTATTATTTTATTCCCACCCGTTTTGCCTACACCCCCAATCTGTGAGCCTTCTGGGAGAGTCCCTGTGTTGTAACTAGCTCAGCATCCAGCACAGTCTTGGACTCAGTAGCAGGTTCAGTGGATAGATGAACACATTTATAAATGTCCATCACTGCCCATCCTTCAAGGGCCACTTACTTTCCTATACCCTTTTGTCCAGTTTCTTCTGACTTCTCAATTCTTACCAACCCCTTATGCAATGAACATTCCTTGGACACCTATTTATTGGACTTGGCTCTGTGATAATGCCTAGATTCCTGTCCCCAAGGAAGTTTATGTGCAGCTGAGAGTAGAGGTAGGTATCAACTATGAAGTGAGATAGGTGCTGTTATAAACAGTCATAGAAAAATAAAGGTCATTTTAAACAACCTTTGAAAATGCCTTTCAGTGATGGTTTTACCATTTTGGTGTTAGAATTAAATTTTAATGAAGCTGAATGTAAAACTCTGAATTTGCTTGTGTTGTATTGCGGATTAAGTATATTTTTTCAAAATTAGAAAATAATGTGCCTGTTGAAGAAATTCAGAGAAACATAAAAATGTAAAGGAGAAATAAAATTATTAATCCATGTGCAGAGATAACTACTGTTAACTCCTTGGTGTGTACCCTTCTAGCTTTTTGTTAATTATTACCTATTTATTATCTCTCTATGACTGTCTATTTTTTAGAAACAAAATAAAACATAACTGAAATTATGAAAGTTTTCATTCCTTTTCCTCTTTATGAACATTTTCTTTTATTATTAAATATTATGACAAATATGATTATCAATGACTGTGCAAGGTGACTGCATTGTGATTAAAATGAAAAGTGTTCATACTGTTTTGGGTTTACACCATTTTTAGTTTTTATTATTATAATTAGCGGGAACATTTTTGTACAAAATCCTATGTTCTTTACAAGTTGTTTTCTCTTTTGGGACAGTCATCTTTTTTCCTATTGGTTTCCCCCTTACATATCAAGACTTATTTATTAAAAAGCAATCCTGGTGAATCACTGGAGCCCAGAGGTTTGAGGCTGCAATGAACTATGATGTACTCTAGCCTGAGTGAGACCCCATCTCAAAAAAATTATATATATGTATATATTTAATTATAATTAATAATTATAATACTGTATATATTTCCTGTTTCATCTTTTAATTTTTTTTTTTTTTTTTTTTTTTGAGACAGAGTCTTAAGCTGTCCCCTGGGTAGAATGCTGTGGCATCATAGCTCACAGCAACTCCAACTTTTGGGTTCAAGAGATCCTCTTGACTCAGTTTTTCTATTTTTAGTGGAGACAGGGTCTTTGCTCAGGCTGGTCTTGAACTCGTAAGCTTAAGCTATCCACCCGCCTTGGCCTCCCAGAGTGCTAAGATTACATGTGTGAGACATCGCGCTTGGCCTGTCTTTTAATTTAACTTAATGTTGTTAGTCTCTGAAAGGTAGAAAGAGTCTTTGAGGACTTTTACCCTGTCTCATCTGACAAACAAGGAAACTAAAGCCAAAATATTGAAATGACTCCCAAATTGCTCGGCAGTGTGTGACTAAAGGTAGGTCCTGTGCTTTCCGTGTTCAGAAATCGTGATGTTGCCTCTCTCAGGCCTGCAGGAGTGACTGGCGATCCTCGTTCTTTGCTATGTGGTGGTTCTGTCGGTGTTAGTTTCTCCTCCCTATGGGGGGAGCAGGGACTGTCTCTCAAAGCCACTCTCTGTCTACCCACCCGGTTCTGTTCTTCCGCTTCCTGCACACAACTCCCACCAGGAGTCTCCTTGTTTCTTAGTAAATGCTCACTGGTTAATACACTGGTTTCAGAAGAGTTATTGGTAATGAATACACAACATATCTCTTTTGATGCATACAGCAAATTCATAAAGAGGGCAAGGATCATATTACTGTCCCTATTTTATGGATTAGGCAATTGAGGATAAGAGAATTTAAGGGGCTTATCTGAGATTCCACAGCAGACCCTGGCAGAACCAGCACTGTGGTAAGGTTGGTTTGACTTCACACTTTTTGTTCTGCTGTATTAACTTCTCTCTCCCAGGGCTCCCTGGCTCCCACTCCAAGACCCCTCACCCCCAACTGGGGTGAAAGTCTGGCAGGTCTTTCTGATGCTTGGACAGGTTGAGGAGGTAGAAGCCAGAGGCCTACGGGGAGCCAGGATCACAGAGCGAGGTCAGGACTGAGTTTCCTGATGGAAAAATCAGGAACCTGTGAAAAGGAGCCCAACTTCACAGGGACCTAATAAAACTCAGCCCAGGTTTTTTTTTTTTCTTTTTATTAAAAAAAATTAAGGTGAAATTCACATAATATTAAATTAAGCTTCTTGAAGTGAACAATTCGGTAGCATTTAGTCATTCATAATGCTGGGCAACCTCACTTCTGTCTACCTTTGGAATATTTATTGTTTTTTGAGATAGGATTTTACTCTGTCACCCAGGCTAGAGCAGGATCATCCCCCTGCAGGTCAAAGCAGGA
Organism: Loris lydekkerianus; assembly: GCA_963574355.1. NCBI lineage: Eukaryota > Metazoa > Chordata > Mammalia > Primates > Lorisidae > Loris > Loris lydekkerianus. The sequence continues at coordinate 16,991 of CAUYPK010155348.1, forward strand.
GTGAGTGTCCTCCCTCATCCCGGGATCAGCCTGCAGGGGCATCATCCAGCCCCTGAGCTTGAAGGATCCTCCTGCCTCAGTCTCCTAAGTAGCTGGGACTAGAAGTGCCACCTCCACACCCAGCTAATTTTTCCATTTTCTGTAGAGATGGGATCTCGCTCTTGTTGAGAATTGGTCTTGAACTTCTGACTTCAAGCAATCTTCCTGGATGGGCCTCCTGACGTGTCAGGATTATAGGTGTGAGCCACCATGCCCAGCCATCTCAAAAACATCTTCATCACCCCAAAATAAAACCCTGCAGGCAGGAAGCAGTTTCTTCCCGTTCTTCCCTCCTCCCCTCTCGGCTACCACAAACTTACATTCCATCTCTTTGGACTTATCTGTTCTGGTTATCTTGTAGAAATGGAATGATATATTATGTTACATCTTTTTTTTTTTTTCAGTTTTTGGCCAGGGCTGGGTTTGAACCCACCACCTCCAGCATATGGGGCCGGCACCCTACTCTTTTGAGCCACAGGTGCTGCCCCACTATGTGACATCTTGAGCTCAGCTTTTGTCACTTAGCAAAATGTCTTTGAGGCTTATCCGTGTTGTAGCATCAGTTCTTTATCCCTCTTTGTGCTGGAATGCTATTCCACTGTATGTGTTTGTTTAGCCTTTGTTTAGCCTTTCAGGTGTTGATAGACATTTGGGTTGTTTCTTCTCAGCCTGGGTTTTGAGAATAAGGGCTTTGGAGAGTCAGAATCTCTCTCATCATTCTAAAGCCAGCCGTCTCTAGACCCAGTCCTAGTCTCTGTTTGAAAATGCTTTTCTGGAGGTGAGAATGAGGGACTCCTCTGGGCTCCTAAAGTTGGCTCCAGGCTCAGCGCCCGTAGCTCAGTGGCTAGGGCACCAGCCACATACACCAGAGCTGGTAGGTTCGAATCCAGCCCTGGCCCGCCAAACAACAATGACAACTACAACCAAAAAATAGCCAAGCATTGTGGCAGGCGCCTGTAGTCCCAGCTACTTGGGAGGCTGAGGCAAGAGAATCACTTAAGCCCAAGAGTTGGAGGTTGCTGTGAGCTGTGATGTCATGGCTCTCTACCCAGGGCAACAGCTTGAGACTCTGTTTCAAAAAAACAAAACAAAAAAAGAAAGTGGGCTCCAGACAGAGACCCCGAGGGCCATGTGATGGTGGAGCTGGAGCTCAGAGCAGCTTGTCTCTCCTTGCCAACTTCCAGGCAGCTGGTGTGGGTGGTTGCGGGGGCATCCTGGCCTTCGTCCTGGTCGCGATCCCCTGCCCCCTGCAGGTAGGAGAGGGGCTGCCCATAATCACATCTCTCCTTGACTTTGTTAACAGCTTCAATTAGCCCGTGAGCTGGAGATGCTTCATCAGCCGCCTGCACCAGCAGCAAAATTAAGCCGTCATGTTTATGAACTGCCCGGCGAGTTCTGGGAGGAACCTTGCATATTTTACATTTAATAACTTGATTCTCATTTTTATTTATAATGTTAATTATGACACGGAGATATGGCAGGGTGTGTGGTGAAGGGTGAGGACACTCACTCCTGCTTTGATCCACCCCACCCCAGCACAACCGAGGCAGTGAGACCTTTTCTGGCCTTACAGACTGTCCTCTTCTGCCTGCTGTTGGGGTCTTTATACTCCAATGGGGCTTCTGGCGTCCAGGGACACTTGATGGCCTTTAGGGGGGTCAGTGTCCAGAGTGGGTTCCTCCTCACTCCCTTCCCTCCCAGCCACAGTCCTGCCTCATGTGCTTCTCCTAGGGCCAGACTGTGGCTGGGACAGGTGCCTAGTTGGGGGAAGGGAATGGGGTTTGGGGCCCGGGAAGTGTTTTTACAGAGTGTTGTGCTGTGGGTTTGCTTAGAGAGTCCCTTAGCATCTTTCACAATAAGTGTTTCAGTGACTCCCCATTTAGTGACTCCTTGTTCTGAACCTGAGGATGCCAAGGTCCAGAAGGGGTAGGTGAGCTTCCCAAGGTCACCAGCTGGTGAGTAGTAGCACCCAGTGGGCATGGGGCACCCTGAGATAGGGATGCTTGGGCTCAGCTCCCAGTTCGGTCTCTGCCTCCCTGTGTGATTTTGGGCAAATTATTTTATTTCTCTGGGGCCTGCTATGCTCCTCTGTACAGCAGGAATAGTAAGAATCTTCACTATACAGGATGGCTGGGGGATTATCTCAAGATCCAGTTCATAAAAGCACTTGGTAAACAACAAACAGCTGTGTGTGTACTTATTTTTGGTTGCCTCCCACTGAGAGACGTGTTGTCCTATGATATTGTTGGATAGAGTCTAGGACAGGGGTTTGCAGCTGTTCGGAAAGGGCAGGTTACGTGTATTCTGGGTGTGGTGTGCCTCATGTTCCCTGCAGAACCACTCGCCTCCCTGCCAAAGTGCTGAAGCAGCGTATACAATACATAATCGAATGGTCGTGGCTGTGTTCTAATGAAACTTTATTTGCTGTGTTCTAATGAAACTTTATTTGTAAAAAAACAGGCTGTGGCTGGTTTGGTGCTGCAGGCTGCGGCCGGTTTTGTAGTGCAGGTGTGGTGTTTGAACTCCCATTACAGAGCAGCAGGTTCTTGGGGCTCCAGGCACTGGTTTTGAGAAAGCAAGATTGTCTCGTAGGAATGTCCTCTGACCATTGATGTGCTGAGACACATCCACTGTGCTACAGTCTGGTTGTTTCAGGTTAAACCATTTTGTTTAACCTGAAAATGATCACTCCCAAGAATGTAGTGTTAAAAGCTCAATTATTCCAGCCTCCTGGGGACACCTCTTGGGGAAGCAGCATGGGCCTAGTCTCTGCTCTGAGAGTTTGGCTCAGCTCACATTAGAGAGAGGAAAAAGAGCCTACTCACACCAACTGCTTTCGTCTGTGACAATCAAGGACATGCTTCTGTACTGAAGATTTTGTGCTTGGAAAGATGATCCTGATTTCCTCCATAACTGCCTCTTCCCTGACCATCTCCAAGGCCATTATTCTGGAGGTTAAAGCAGGGCAAAGGGAGAGGACAGAGAACCCAGGAGATCTTGGGTTGGGAGATGGCTGGCTGCTGCTTTTCCTGTTCACTTGCTGCACCATGCTGGGCTTTGATCTCGGAGTCTCACAGACGCTAGATCTAACTTCCAGTACCTTATGAGGTAAATTATGACTGCCATCCTACAGGCAGAGGAGCGGAGCCCCAGAGAGGTTAGTCTACCTGCCCAAGGGAGTGAGGGTTGGAGCTAGGATTCAGTTGGCATCAGTGTGATTCCCAAGCTCATTATCTTTTCACTGCACCTCGTTGCCAGGCGGATATGCTGGGTCCACACAGCTTATCAGAAGTGCATTCACCTGCTCCATCCACACCCTCTTTCTCTGGGGCACAGCTGGGAAGCAGAGTGGTAAAGTTGGAACAAGAGTGGGCAGAAAACCAGGCATCCTGCCCAGGCTCTGCTCAGGCTTTGCTCAGGCTGTGTTCCTCAGTTGCTGTTTGACCTTGGGCAAGTCACAGTCTCAGTTTCCACATCTGTACACTGTGGCAGCTGTGAAGGTACCTTCCAGCTTTGTGATTCCCAGAGCTTTTCTGCTCATAGTCCGTGATGGCCAATTGTTCTGTTTCTTCCTGTCTGGCTGCTGGATGGAGGGTGGGAGGGAGACGGAGAGTGAGCTGGAGAGCAAACTCAATCAATTGTGAGCCCAGACCAAAGCCTAAGAGACAGGGTGTGGCATGCTGAAAGATGATGGCTGGCAAAAATCATTAGACGCATCTTTCAACAATCCATATGCCGTTATTGATCTTGTTATAGATCATCTTCCTCCATTCCTTCCTCTACCTTTTTTTTCCCCCCAGATCTTCTGGATCAATACAGCAAGTGCATTGAGACTGTAGCAACACATTTAAAACCTTATAAAAGGTTATTTAGTTGCTAACAGTGCAGTGGTTTCTGCAAAGCCTGCCAAAAGGTTACAGCTTTTTGGGGATCATAAATTACAGACGACAGGAAAAAAGTAAGTGCGGTTTTCTTTATTGTCTTGATGATGGATGGACTCCCGAACAGGGCAGAAAATACATCATATCACCTTTAATGGGCGTGCATTTCTGCAGCCATAACTCACAATTTTAAAATAGAAAATGGTGAAATATGGCGTTGTATATTCCACTTGTGACATATTTATGAGTCCTTGCCTTCTTATAAATACAGTGATTGCTGTTTCAAAGCACCATGTCAGGTATGAGCTGAGCACAAACAGCTGGCGCGGCTGAAAAATTATAGCCAGAGTGGACGTTTTCAAAAACTCTCTCTCGCAGCAGTAAATTTACAGTGTTTGCACTAACTGTTATTAAAACCAAATCCATATCTTGGCAACAGGAATCCATTGCTCAGTAACAGCTGGAGTGACAGTGTGCCCCGACAGCTGGGGTGAGCTGTAAACTTGGCCCCCGTGCACATCACAGAGGGAAGGTCACAGGTCTCCGACTGAAACCAGGGGGTTCCTGGGTTTGGAGCCCAGGCCAGGGGCCCTGCTGGGCATGCCTCTGTTTCCTCCTGACCCTTGGGTCCAGGTATGCTGCTCCCAGCTCTTTCCCAGCCTGGGAAGGATCCTCTCCTGACAGTTTTGTCTGGGCCTTTAAGCCTTTCGGCCCTGCTGTCTGCTGGCTCTCTTCTCTCCATCCCGCCAGTCATTCCAGTGTCCAAACAAGGGAGCAACAGAGCTGTAGACAGGGACATATCATGTGAGTAAAGCCCAAAGGACAGGCTGGTGTGGGCTGGGGAGTAGGCTGAGATCAATTAGGCTTTGGGTTAAACAAGAAAAAAAAAGGAAGGCTATAAATAGGCCAGCGGGTCTATGCAAGAATGATAATTTTCAATTCTAGCAAAGTATTGTTGAGCCCCTATTATGGACTAATTTTAAGAGATGGAATTATAAAATGAACTAGGCATCATTTTTACTCTTGAGGAGCTTACAGTCTACACATGGCCTGAGACTCAGCTAATTAATTAACACTACACTTTACATAGTTTTGATTACCTGTGGGGTACCATGTCCACTACTCAGGTTGTGGATACACCAAAAGCCCAGACTCTCACGCTGTGTATTAAATACATATGACATTCAACTTGTACCCCCTAAATCTATTAAAATAAAAAATACATAAACATGAAAAATAAACAAGCAAAAATACATACATTATATATTTTTGCTCTTTACTCTTTCTAAATTATTTCCTTTTCTGGCTGTTTCAATAGCCGAATAAAACACACAGTAGAGTGGAGACTTCAGATGGTGTGATCAGTGAGAGAAGCCAGATGCAAAAGAATGCACACGCTGGGGTTGAACTCACACTGTGTCCAGGGATCGGTGCACACGCCGGGGTTCACCTCACACGGTGTCCAGGGATCGGTGCACACGCTGGGGTTGAATTCACACTGTGTCCAGGAACTGGTGCACACACCGGGGTTCACCTCACACAGTGTCCAGGGACCGGTGCACACGTCGGGGTTCACCTCACATGGTGTCCAGGGACCGGTGCACACGCCGGGGTTGAACTCACACGGTGTCCAGGGACTGGTGGGGCGAATCCACAGGAAACAGGGTCGGAAGGGTGCTTACCACTTGGGGAGGCTGTGGAAGTGGGAAGGGGCCTGAAGAAATCCTATAAGGGATTGGAAATGGCTCTCTATCTAGATCCAGGTGGAGGTGACGTGGGGTATACATAACTCAGACTGTTGCTCTGTAAATTTAAGGTAAATGCACTTTACAAACGTTGCTTTGTATATGTTACAGCTCAGCTTCCTTCCTTTCCTATCTGGGCACACTCAGAGGATAGGCATTGGTTCTTGTCTTACAGATGGGGAGACTAAGGCACAGGTGCCCAAGGGCATGCAGTTGGATTCAGAGGGGGAGCTCTGACTCCACTGTCAAGCTGACACTCTTAGTTTCCGTGATAGTCTCGCTTTATGGGTGGCCTTTGAGGTGTAACCTGCAGGCCATCAGGCAGCCTCTTGGTGCGATGCAGTGTTTTCAGACCCTTTCTGGCAGCATAAACTGTCCTCTTGTTGCTGTATAGATTGGCTCAGCACTCTGCTTTTCTTACACTCCAGAGTGGCCCTTGATCTCTAGTGTGAACTTGAGTCTCTGGAGAATGAGGTTTGAAAACCAGTGGTCCAGTGATTTCTAACCCTGGTTTTGCAACCTGCTCAGATCATTCCTGTTAATATCAAAGGGTAGGTATAAAATTCACACAAACATCTAGGACTAATTATACATATATTGTTTCATTCTTTCTTTCAACATTTGCTGAGATCCTTGTATGGGCTGAAAGGAGGTGTTTGCTAGAGCTGTTCAGGGGGCTGGAGCTTAAGGATGCTCACTACGAGGTCCCTATTTTCAGGAATTTGCAGGTTAGTGAGGGGGCTGCTCTGTCTGTGCTGGTGGCAAGGACAGATGGATTCCCCTGTGGCATGGTGGAAGAGGACTTTGTGAGGGGGCGATGTTCATGCTGGGTCTTGAAGGAAAAGTACAAGTTCACCAGAAAGAGCAGTTTCAGTGAAGGGAGCAGGTTGAGCAGAGTCCAGGATGCCAGGAAGATGGTTTGTAAGGGAGGCATGGCCCTCAGAGATGAGGTGAAACAGGTGGGCTGGAGATATATTTGGGGAGATGTTAAAAGTTACCCCAAGCAGTAACACTGGTCAGATCTGTGTTGGAGCTGGCTGCCTTTGGAATGAGGGGAGACTTGGACACAGCTGATTCCAGGATGCACTTTTGAGTGGGAAGTGCTATGGCTTGCATTTATCTCTGCGGGGCCTAAGATTGTGTCATCCATATTCACATAATAATCAAAGGACAATCACTCTTCACAAAGTTTGGGAACTACTTAGAGACCCAATCCAACATCCCCACCATATCTGAGGTACCTGTGGTATGTGTGTGTGATTTTTAATAGAAATATCTGTTTAAAATCATAGAATAAATACATGCTTTTTGTAAAACAAAAAACCAATGTGGATAAGAATAAGTTAGAGATGTAGCAAAGGTCCACCTTGGCCTTGGCACGTGGCCCAAATTTGCTCTGTGGCTCTGGCTCTGGGCTTGGCCTTTGGAAAGTTGCAGAGTTGATCCCGACTTCAATGCCATTTATGGCCTCCCTGAACTTAGGTGTGATCAACTATTGTGTGATTCCATTGTAGCCAAACATCATAACAATAGCAGCGATATGAACAAGGCGTGGCATTCAGATCTATTAACACCAAAACATTCATTTTGAAATAGCGGCAACCCCTCTAGATATAACTCGGAGTGGTACTCTCTTTTGTACTTTATGTGCTGAAATTCTATTAATGAGTTGAAGTTAAAACATGCATTTATTATTACAAGACTTAAGTGCCATAATAACTATGAATGTGAAAGTTGTTTTTATGTATAAGAATTATTATGAACTTTCAAATAGTTAATTAGGAAAATAGTTGACACTTAATATGGGTATCAGGAGAGCACGTTAGCTTGACAACTTAGGTAAGACATTAAATTCTGTTTGGGAATCCAAAATATTGTAAAAATATAACAAATAACAAGATAAAAAGTAGATTGGCAGGTCATGAGGGCTCAACCTATGGGATTGGGTTAATGCCTTATAAAAGAGATTTCACACAGGTGCAGCATCCATACTTTTTGCTCTAGTGCAGTGCTCTCAACCTTCCTAATGCCATGACCCTTTCATAAAGTTCCTCAT
>CAUYPK010155350.1:0-23786 GCA_963574355.1 Loris lydekkerianus
TCCCCCCGGGGTTTGTTGGCGGGGTGTACACAAGCACAAAGCCACCCCCAGTTCGTGGGGCCAGGGGTTTTTTTTGCCTCCCCCCCCCCAGTAACGGGGAACAACCCCTTTTTTTTTTTTTTTTTTTTTTTTTTTTTGAGACAGTCTCACTCTGTTGCCCAGGCTAGAGTGCTATGGTAGCTAGCTCACAGCAACCTTAAACTCCTGGGCTCAAGCAATCTGCCTGCCTCAGCCACCTGAGTACTGGGACTATAGATGCCAGCCAAGTCACCCAGTTAATTTCTCTATTTTTAATAGAGACGGAGTTTCACTCTTGCTCAGGCTGATTTTGAACACCTGAGCTCAAGCCAGCTGGTTTTTTTTTTTTTTTTTTTTTTCCCAATACTTTATTAATTTCTGGCACTCAAGATTTTCTAGCTTTATCTTTCATGTTTCCTGCCTAAAATCATCCATTTCTTCAACATAAGCTCTGGTATCTTATGTTGGAGAATGGTATTAAAAAGCCAAGATCTGGATCCTAGGCATACTCACTGTTATTTGGATATATCATTGCTTCTAGGCCCTCTTCAGTTGCCAGAGCAAGGAGATATATATGTATGTAATAACCCAGATATAACGGTTTCTTTATGCATATAGAACATACTTATAGAAATAAATATTTCTGTATGTGAATCAGCTTTTATAAAGCTAAACGTGAGTTTAAACTGTCGTCGCCAATTACAATCTATTATTGCATGGATCATTCTAGCCTACTGTTACTTATCTGTAACCTTCCATTCCAATTATGAGAAATCTATTTGCCATCCATTTTGTTAAATGTTCAATACTAGTATACATGTATAGTGGTTATTAAATTGTTACCCTGTACCCCTTTGGAAAACAACTTTGGGCCACATGCAGTGTCTCACGCCTGTAATCCTAGCTCTCTGGGAGGCCGAGGTAAGTGGATTGCTTGAGCTTAGAAATTTGAGACCAGCCTAAGCAAGAATAAGAGTCCATCTCTACTAAAAGTAGAAAAAACAGTGGGCATTGTGTTGGGCACTTGTAGTCCCAGCGACTCAGGAGGCTAAGTCAAGAGGATTGCTTGAGCAATCACATTACCTCTGGGACTTTGAGGTAATGTGTTTGAGGTTACTGTAAATTACGACACCATGACACTACCCAGGGTGACAAAGTGAGACTGTCTCAAAAAAAAAAAAAAAAAGAAAGAAAGAAAAAGAAAACTACTTAATCAACTTGAGTACTGTGCATAGTTTCTTTTGCTTTTATTCATACAGACTAAGCTCATTTCCAAATTCACCTGTGTCAGCACCTTATTCCTTTATCCCTTTTAGTGAAGTTGTTTGTACGTTCTTCTTTTTCTTTTTCTTTTTTTTTTTTTTGAGACAGAGTCTCACTATGTCACCCTTGGTAGAGCACCGTGGCATCACAGCTCATAGCCACCTCCAACTCCTGGGCTTAAGTGATTCTCTTGCATCAGCCTCCCAAGTAGCTGGAACTACAGGCACCTGCCACAACACCCAACTATTTTTTGTTACAGTTGTCATTGTTTAGCAGGCCTGGGCCAGGTTCGAACCCTCGAGCCTTGGTATATGTGGCTGGCACCATAATCACTGTGCTACAGATTAATATTTATTTTATTTTCTTTTTTTTTCTTTTTTTTGGAGACAGTCTCAAGCTATCACCCTGGGTAGAGAGCTATGGTGTCACAGCTCACAGCAACCTCAAACTCTTGGGCTTAAGTGATTCTTTTGCCTCAGCCTCCCAAGTAGCTAGGACTACAGGCACTCACCACAATGCCCGGCTATTTCTTTTCTTTTTTTTTTTTTTTTTTGGTTTTAGTTGTCGTTGTTTGGCAGGCCTGGGCTGGGTTCTAACCTGCCAGCTCCAGCATATTTGGCTGGTGCTCTAGCCACTGAGTACAGGAGCTGAGCCTTCAATTTGAGATGTTTCTACTGACAAATTTTTAAGTTCATTGATTTATTTTTTCCCCTCAGCTGTATCCAGTCCATTGATGAACCCATCAACAACATATTCCTCATTTTTATTACAAATTTTATAAAATTGCTAGCATTTTCTTTTGAATCATTATTGGGGTTTCCATCTGTCTGGCTATATTACCCATCTGCATGTTGTTTCCATTTTTCATTAGTGCCCTTAACATATTAATCACAGTTATTTAAATTTCCTGTCTGAAAATTCAAAAAGCTACAATATCTCAGTCTGTATCATATCATATGTTATCATATCTAGTTCTGATGATTGTATTGTTTCTTCAGACATTTTTTGTCCTTGACTTTTTGTGTATCCTGTAATTTTTTTGGTCAATAGCCAGATATGTTGTATCAGGTGATAGGAACTAAGGTAAAAAGGCCTCTAATGTGAGGATCTATGTTAATCAGTCTAGGAGTTGGGCTTTGATTAATGTCTGTTATTACTCTACAGAAATTAGAATCATCAAATTTCTCAGTATTCATGTTTTTGTCTCCCACCTTGACTTTAGACTTTTGAAACAGAAAGTCTAGTTTGTATAACTCTTTCAGTTTTAATTTACTTTTATTATATTAGAACCCTGATGGTATAATGGTAAAATAGAAAGAATATTCTATTCTATATAGAATATTCTATAATTTTTCAGTTAAATGTCCATCTATTAGGGGACCTATGTCTCTGCCCTGTGACCCTCATAAGTGTTTCTTTTGTATGCCTTCTATCCTCCCCTTAGGTGACATAAGAAGTACAGAGGGTGAGGGCGGCACTAGCTCACAGCAACCTCAAACTCTTGGGCTTAAGCGATTCTCTTGCCTCAGCCTCCCAAGTAGCTGGGACTACAGGCACCCAGCACAACATCTGGTTATTTTGTTGTTGTTGTCATTGTTGTTTAGCAGCCCTGGGCCAGGTTTGAACCCACCAGCCCTGGTGTATGTGGCCGGCACCCTTAACCTCTGAGCTACACGCTCTGAACTCTGAACCCGCTTTTTACTCTCTTAATGGTGTTCTTTGACTAATGGAAGGTCTTAATTTCAATGGAGTCAGGGTTATCATTTTTTTCTTTCTTTTTTTTTTTTTTTTAGACAGAGCCTCAAGCTGTCACCCTGGGTAGAGTGCTGTGGCATCACAGCTCACAGCAACCTCAAACTCCTGGCCTTAAACAATTATCTTGCCTCAGCCTCCCAAGTAGCTGGGACTATAGGCGCCCACCACTACGCCTGGCTACTTTTTGGTTATAGTTGTCATTGTTGTTTGGCAGGCCCGGGCTAGATTTGCACCTGCCAGCTCTGGTGTATGTGGCTGTTGCCTTAACTGCTTGAGCTACAAGCACTGAGCCTATAATTTTTTACTTTATTATGAATGCCTTTGTGTACAGTTTTAAAAGTCTGTTCCTGCCTAATGGTCATGAAGATATTCTTTATTATTTTCTAGAAGGTAGATGTATAACTGACCATAAATTTCTTTTTTTGTGTAATGTATTAGGATTCTTCAGAAAAACAGAATTGTCTCTGATGCTCATTGATTTCTTATAAGGCTCATGTGGTTATGGAAGCTAATTCCCAAGATCTACATTCAGCAAGATGGAGATCCACAGAGAGTTGATTTTTCTGTTTAAGTTTACAATCAGAAAAAGATTGATGTCCCTGCCCAAGCAGTCAAACAGAAGGTCCTTCTTAGCCTATGTAATCTATTCAGGTCTTCAATTCATTGTATGAGGCCCACCCACATTAGGAAGGGCTATCTGTTTTAGTCTCCTAATTCAAGTGTTAATCTCATACAGAAATCATCCCAGAATAACATTTGAACAAATGTCTGGGCCCTGTGGCCCTGTCAAGTTAACACATAAAATTAACCACATGTATGATGTGAGGTAGGAGTAAAGGTTTATATTTTCCATATCAATATACAGCTCATTTAGCATTATTTGTTAGAAAATTATCCTTTCCCCTAATGTTTAACAATACACCTTTATTGTAAATCAAAGGTCCATAATGCATAGGTCTGTTTCTGGTATGTGTTTTATTCTATTGGTTTCTTTGGCTATCCTTGATTAATATCACATTGAATTGCTATACTTATAATATGTCTCAATACAGTAGAACCTCCATAGTTGTCCATCTCCTTAAGTTGACTTAATTGTTATGGACTGAACATATACCACATGTACACATCAGTACAGCAGGCCTAGTTCCTTATATTGACCACCTTGGTATGTTGACCACTTTGTTACAGTCCCTTGGATGGTCAACTTACATAAGTTCTACTGTATTTAGACTTCATCATAAGTATTGGTATTTAGTAGATGAAAGTCTTTCAGATGGGCTCAGCGCCTGTAGCTCAAGCAGCTAGGGAGCCAGCCACATACACCAGAGCTGGTGGGTTTGAACCCAGCCCAGGCCTGCCAAAACAACAATGACAACTACAACCAAAAAATAGCCGGGCATTGTGGTGAGCACCTGTAGTCCCATCTACTTGGGAGGCTGAGGCAAAAGAATCACTTAAGCTCAAGAGTTGGAGGTTGCTGTGAGCTGTAACGTCATGGCATTCTACTGAGGGTGATATAATGATACTCTCTCTCAAAAAAAAAAAAAAAAAGTCTTCCAGATGGTTCTTTTTCAGTAATGTTTAGGATATTCTTAATTTTTTTTTTATATTTGTAGAATCAGTTTTTCAAGTTCCATTAAAGGAAGAAAGGAGAGAATGGAAGAGGAGATTTGGGATTATGTTGAAATTATAGAACAGTAAAGAATTAACATCTTCCTAACAATGAGTCTTCCAATCCATAACTATGATATATATTCAATTTATACCATAGTTATACTATCCTTGAACACTTTACTTAAATCTCCCTGAGCCTCAAGTTTCTCATTGATCTAATGGGGCAAAGAATTTCTACTCAAGGATTGGTGAGAGGGTACTTGGGATACCCCACTGTCCTAAATGAAGCAGGTCTGCTCGTGTGGAGCACATGGCAGGCAATCAGTAAAAATGATGCTCCCGGAGGTCTCTAAAGGACAGCACTATTTCCTTATGTTTGATCTTTTTCTCTCCAACCTGACCTACTACTCCAATGGGTAGATAAGAAGTCATTATGACTGCCTTTTTTGAGTGATCAAGGTGTGAAGATCTATCATTCCTTAATGGTGTTTCAGAGAAGTCAGTGTACTGGGAGTGACTTATGCAAGGACATATAGTCAGTAATGATGGTTTTGTCTCCAAGGATTCAGAGAAGTCTCCAGACTCCAGTGTTCTGTCCAGACAGAAGTTTCATCCACAGTGCCTTGTGTTTCTATGTCTCATATACCTTTGCTTTCTCAAATGTTCATCTAGAACAGTGGTTGTCAGCCCGTGGGTTGTGACCCACAGGAACTGTATTAAAGGCTCACAGCATTAGAAAGGTTGAGAACCACTGATCTAGAAGGTAAAATAATGGGTCAGAAGAACAACTGATGGTGCAGTGGTTTTTTACTCCTACCCCATAATCTATTGATCTAATGTCACTGAAGCTCGCATATAAGAAGAACTATACTATATGTACTATTACATTTTCAAATAATGCCTCTGATAGCTATGCAAATTTTTATTGCAAAATTATGCCTTTTAGATGAGGTTCAAAAGAGCTACTTGTTGAAGACTTACTATATGCTGAGCACTTTATATAGCTGTTTTTATTTAGAATTCACAATAATCCTATGGTGCAAGTAATATTACTCCCATTTTCTAAAAGAGAGAATTAAGGCTTATGGAGTTTTGGGAACTTTCCCAAATTCCCACAACTAGTTAAGTGGCAAAGCTGAACTTTTAGCTCTTGATATATACTGTACATAATGAAACTGGTTGTTATAGTGTAGGTTATATGGTAACCATGTGATCTCATGCACATAAAGGACTCAATAACACCTATTGATGAGAATAATAAAAATAAAACATCTCTCCTTGGGTTTAGAGGCCTAGGTTGTGGCATTCACATGAACTGAGTTAGAGCAAAAAGTCAGTGTATTCAATAAGCCAGTGATTTGGCACTAGATTTAAATGCTACCTTATTCATGTATTAAAAGCTCATTGAGGGCGGCGCCTGTGGCTCAATGAGTGGGGCGCCGGCCCCATATGTCAAGGGTGGCGGGTTCAAACCCAGCCCCGGCCAAACTGCAACAACCACAACAACAACAACAACAAAAAATAGCTGGGCGTTGTGGCGGGCGCCTGTAGTCCCAGCTACTCCAGAGGCTGAGGCAAGAGAATCGCCTAAGCCCAAGAGCTGGAGGTTTCTGTGAGCTGTGACGCCATAGCACTCTATCAAAGGGCCATAAAGTGAGACTCTGTCTCTATAAAAAAAAAAAAAAAAGCTCATTGAGGCTGGGCACCAGTAGCACAGTGGTTATGGCGGTGGCCATATACATCAAGGCTGGCGGGTTCGAACCCAGCCCAGGTCAGCTAAACAATGACACCTGCAACAAAAAAATAGCCAGGTGCTGTGGCGGGCACTTGTAGTCCCAACTACTTGGGAGGCTGAGGCAAGAGACTCTGTTAAGCCCAAGAGTCTGAGATTGCTGTGAGCTGTGACGCCAGGGCACTCTACCAAGGGCAGCATACTGAGACTCTGTCTCAAAAATAAATAAATACATAAAAGCTCATTGAAACCTAGGTATGTAAAAGAGCATTCTTGGCTTTTCTTCTCCAGATTTCTATTTTAAGACCAGTGCCACATTATTTTGATTTACTATTAAAAGCTCTCATGGGTTAAAGAACTAGAGTCCTTTATCATTACTTTTATTATTTCTAGCCTGTCCTTGTCCATTTAATTTTGTCAAAGGACCTTTGATGGAAAATCCTCTGAAATTCCAAATTGGGGGTAGAGGGTAGAGGGATAGAATTAACACCTTTGTAAGACTGAATCATCCCATCCAGGGATCTGGCCTCCTTAATTGTCTAAATATCCAGTAAGTACAGTTCTTGTCACATCTCAAAATTCAAAACTTACTTTAGATCTTCAATAACTACTAAAAATTGATTTGAAAGTAATCAGGTTAGGGACCAAGTCCCTTTTTAACCTGGCTTATGGAGTGGTTTCTGTATTAAAGGTAATTTGTTTGTGACCTACATACTTCAAGGACTATAATGAATATGAAACAGAAAAAAGTGGTAGGATGATATGATGTTCAGGCAGTCCCCAGGTTACAAATGAGATAGGTTCTGTAGATTTGTTCTGAAATTGAATTTGTATGTTAAGTTGGAATAGGTAGTTTACCTATCACCTGTACTAGCCTCCATTCATAAGTGCAAATTGTACATAAGTTGGATGTTTGTAACTTGAGGACTGCCTGTATAATGCTTTGGAAAGATGAATTTATCAGAGGAGAGCAAGACTTGTAGCAAAATCAGAAAGGGGTCTGCCACTATAGACCAGGAAAGAGGAGTTTATTGCCTGAAATAGGGTAGCAAGAGTGGAAATGGAAGAAAATTGGGAGGATTCAGATATATTTAGAAAAGAAGATTGAGAGGAAGAGGGAATTAGGAATGATTCCCAGATTTCCTGCTTAGGCAACTGTGTGGATTCTGAGGCCATCTATTAAGACAAGGGAAACAAAGAGGGTTGAGTTTTGTGTGTAGAAAAGAGAGGAAGGATGGCAAAAATCACTTGGGGACATAGTATATTTAAGGTCCCTCAGGGATATCCAAATGGATATGTCTAATAGTTGTTTTAAAAGGATTTAAATCAAGTTGATATTGAAGCTCATATGGGAAAATAAACAAGTAAGAATATAGAGGGAAAAGCTGAAAAAGAAAAACTGAGGACTAGATCTACCAGATACATGAAATTATATGAATACTCTATAATTCAAACTGGTGTATGAATAATAAATAGACAAATGAAATAGAAAGCCCAGAAAATTTTCCAAGTACATATGGAAATTTAGTGTGTAATAAAGGTGGCATCTCAAATCACTGGAGCAAAGATGGACTTTTTAAGATGTGATGGTGGAAAAACTAAGAAACCAGTTGAAAAAAGAAAAAAGTCCATACTTCACACCATATACAAGTATAAGCTGTAAATATTTTCAAAAAGTGAATGCTGCTAGAAAACATGTGAATTCTTCTTTGACGTCATGTATGATAAGATTTCTTAACTATGAATCAAAATCTAGAGGCAATAAAAGTGATAAATCTACATTTTAAATGCATAGCAGAAAAATGCTATAAACAAAGACAAAAGCAACTGACAAACTACAAATAATGTTTGTAACATACAAAAGATAAAGGCCTAATAGAGTTAACATATAAAGAAAACTTGAAAATTGAGGGGAGGACCAACAACCCACTAGAAAAATGTGGAAAAGACATAAACCAACAATTCACAAAGGTATTTAAATTGTCCTTAAACACGGAGAAAGGCAAAATAAAACATCATCAAGATGCTTCTCAACTGTAATATTAAAGAAAATTTTGAAGTATGTCATAGTGTTATGTTGGAAAGGGTACTGGGAAATAAAATACTCTCCTACATTGCTGGTAGGAAAGCAAAAAACGAAGAAAAAACAGGTCTGAGACTCAGGGAAGGGAATACCATGGAAATATGGATTTGGAAGTCATTGTTGTTTAGAGGGAAGTGAGATCACCCGGGGAAAACCTGTGGAATGAGGAAAGAAGAGGTCCAGGATAGAACCCCAGAAGCACCAGTACACAAGGTGGCAGCTCAGTTCCTTGGCAGTCACCAGCACCTGGGCTTGAGTCTGGCAGAGCTGTCTTCAAAGTGGACTTTAGGGTCCAGGAGCTGAGCTTTCTTGGCAAAGTCGGGTACCCTCTCTGATCAGCCATCACACCTGGCAATCTGAAAGAGATGCTGTAGGAGGATGCTATGAAATGCACCTGGAGGTTAAAAGGCACCTGATTCTCCCTGACGACCCTCCTTTGCCACACACCCCCACCTCGCAGCTTCTCAGCCCCTTGGGAATGGGGGGGGTGGGGATGGCAAGCTCGGGTGACGCGACGTTCACGTGACCTGCCGGGCGCCGACGTGGGCACCAGCCTGCCCGCCCTGCGGTCGGGTCCCGGCACCGGCGCCGAACCAGCTTCCCGGGCTGCACCAGTGGTGGACAAGCGGCAAGCGGGCTTCCGCGAGCCCGAGGCGACGCAGGCCTGTCCCGGGTCCCCGCAGGTCAGTATGAAGGCGGGCGCTGCCAGCTGACCCGGCGCAGCGGTGGAGTGGCCAGTTGGGAGTAGGATCCTGGAGCAGCGGGGAGGGGGCTAGGGAAGGTATCTGGGAGATTGGTGACCAGGGGACACAGAGTGGGCGGGGGCGGGAGGACTCCGCAACGGGTCAGCTAGCCTTTTCAACCCCCCTCCTCTGAGTTTCCCATCCATTTTAGATCAGGAAATTGTGGGGAGGCGCCCCCGCAGTGCGACAGCGAAACGCAGGCATATTCTGGAGATAACCCCCTCTCACAATCTCCATCTATGAAGGCAAATTGACCTCGGCGAAAAGCGGGTGGGATGGAGCAGGTTGCCTCCAGGGCAGGAGGCACAAGACCCAAACGCAGTTTGGAAAGCATCCTGGTCTGGCGCCCAAGGCCTGGAAAGAAATGGCGGCTGGGATGCGGGGGAGGTAGATGTCTGTTAGGGGGAAAGGGCCTGGAGGTACTAAAGGGACCCGAGTCCCTGTGAGCCCACTGAGCACGTAGCCCCTGCCCAGTCTCCTATCTGTCTGCAGGTCTCCGTGTCTGTTCCCAGCACTCTGCGAGGCCTGAGAAGGAGCAACCTGTCCAGAATCTCTGCAGGTGGGTGAAGGAGTGGGCGCAGGGACAGCGACCCAGAACGGTTGAGAATGTGGAGGGCCTGACCTGGGCAGAATTTGGGGCCCCACTGCCCAGGCTGAAGGAGTATAGAGAAGGTGACTGGGCCTTCCAGGGAATGGTGGGCCCACGTGAGTGGGAGGAATGGTGGGGTAAGGGGTGGGCAGAAGGCACATTTGGAAGTCTGGCCAGGATAGGGGATCCCTCACCAGGGGCAAGAAGCAAGTGCTGTCGGAATCTTTAGTCTACCCATGCGTTTAGTTTCCCATGTCTCCTCTTTTCTCTGCTCCTACTCCCCAGGACAGTAAAAAGAGGGAAAATCTCAACATGGAGAAACCCTACAGTAAACATGAAGAGAAACTGGAAAGCGAGGGAAAGCCAAAAGAGGATGTAGAGCCTGATGATGAAGCAGAGTCAGATGTGGAAGAAAAGCCGGACGTGGAAGAGAAGCCAGAATGTGAGGGAAAGCTAGAGGATGAGGGAGAGCCAGATGAGGAGGGACAAGAAGATGAGGGAAAGCAAGGAAAGTCCGAAGGTGAGGGCAAACCACAAGGTGAGGGCAAGACAGAATCCCAGATAAAGCCTGAGACCCAGCCACGGGCCGCCGAAAAGCGTCCAGCTGAAGATTATGTGCCCCGGAAAGCAAAAAGAAAAACGGACAGGGGGAGGACTGACGACTCTCCCAAGGACTCTCAGGAGGACTTACAGGAAAGGCATTTGAGCAGTGAGGAGATGATGAGAGAATGTGGAGATGCTTCAAGGGCCCAGGAGGAGCTAAGGAAAAAGCAGAAAATGGGTGGTTTTCATTGGATGCAGAGAGATGTACAGGATTCATTCGCCCCAAGGGGACAACGGGGTGTCCGGGGAGTGAGGGGCGGAGGTAGGGGCCAAAGGGGATTACATGATATTCCATATATTTAATGCCTTTGGGCCTTCAGTTCTGAGTTCTCTGATGAGAATATTGCCAGCCCTGCTTTCCCTGGTAGATATTTGCCAGGTCCTGTGCTTTAACCTTAAGCTGATAATTGGCTTTAGCTGTCACTCTCCTTACCAGCAGTCTTTTGACCAAATTACAGCACTCTTTTAGTATCGAATTTTCATTCATGTGCATGGAAAAAGTGTACATTGTAAAGTAACAATAAAATTTGCAGAACCGAATATACAGTATCAGCTGACTTTTGTAAAAATGTAAATATGTTTGCATAATGCATTTGGGCACAGAGAAAACTCTGAAAGTTTGTACATTGGAAAGTAGGCAATGGTTGTTACTGCATGGGGGCCAAGGATAGGTCTCAACTGTAATCAAAAATGAATCCAATCACCTGATGGGTAGGTGCCTCCATGCCAATCCTCTGCTGCTGTGCCCCTCCCATGTCCTCCCCAGCTCAGTGAGCATTGCTATCCCCTCTGGGTCCCCTACTCATGCTATGTAGAGGCATCCTATGGCTCCCCCATGTGTGATTCTTTTTATTTTCTTTGCTCAGTCATCTCTACGTTTTCCTAAAGGATATGTCATAATAAAAAAAATAAAACAATAAATAATCAATTGAACTGTTCAGTGAGCTTATGAAGGCAATGAAGACACTTAAAATTCCTGTTATGTGAACACAGTAAGTAAAATTCACATTACTTCTGGGATTAATAACTAGAAGAGTCAACCTGGCAATTGTAACATCAGTCTTGTCATCTGTAACATGGGATAAATACTTGCCTTACAGGACTATTTAGTGGATCAGATGAGGTACTGAAAAAGTGAGTTTCATTGAGCTGGCTCCCTTGAAGTAGCAGAGCCCTGTACCCTATCAAACACTAAAAGGAGAGCTGAAGGTATCTTCTACTTGTTCCCAGAACAACTTCAAGCAGCTAAGAAGGTCCCACCCTTCTTTGGACACTACCACATCTGGTGATGATTCCTGCTATGCCCAGTACCTGTACTATCTACTAACAGCCACTGATATAATGGAGGCCTGATGGTGACAAAGCTCCTCTCATTTATTACAGTTCCAAAGGGCCAAAGCCCCTATTTGATCCCTATATGAGTGTAGATAAAGTCCTTCTCCCAAATGCAGGTGGTACTACCCCAAGGCTGCCTTGGTCCCACACAGTTGTAAGCAAAGTAGTCATTAACATTTTTAGGTTGGGCGGCACCTGTGGCTCAGTGAGTACAGTGCCGGCCCCATATAAGGGTGGTGGGTTCGAACCTGGCCCCGACCAAACTGCAAAAAAAATAGCCAGGTGTTGTGGCAGGCACCTGTAGTCCCAGCTACCTGTGAAGCTGAGGCAAGGGAATCACCTACGCCCAAGAGCTGGAGGTTGCTATGAGCTGTGACGCTATAGCACTCTACTGAGGGCAACAAAATGAGACTCTGTCTCTAAAAAATCAAATAAAATTGCAAAAAAAAAAAAAAAAAAAGGAAAAAGGAAAAAGAGGACTTGTATTCATAAAAAAAAAAAAAAAATTTAGGTCGTTTTACATTTATGTATAGTTTCCTTTCTCTACTTAGAACTCAAGACAATATTATTTTTATTTTTTTTGTGACAGAGTTTCTGTTGGCCTGTCTAAAGTGCTATGACATCATAGCTCACAGCAATCTCAAACTTTTGAGCTCAAGTGATCCTCTTGCCTCAGCTTCCTTAGTAGCTAGAACTATAGGCACCCACCACAACACCTGGCTAGTTTCTCTATTTTTAGTAGAGATGGGGTCTCACTTTTGCCCAGGCTGATCTTGAACTCGTGAGCTCAGGTGATCCACTTGCCTTGGCCTCAAGACTCAAGACATTTTAGATCTGGCTTGGCGCCAGTATGTCAGTGGTTGGGGCACCGGCCACATACACCAAGGCTGTTAGGTATGAATCCGGCTTAGACCAGCTAAAACAACAACAACTGCAACAAAAAAAATAGCCAGGCATTGTGGCAGATGCCTGTAGTCCCAGCTACTTGGAAGGCTGAGGCAAGAGAATCGCTTAGCCCAAGAGTTTTTTTTGTTTTTTGCAGTTATTGGCCTGGGCCAGGTTTGAACCCACCACCTTTGATATATGGGGCCGGCGCCCGACTCCTTTGAGCCACAGGCGCCGCCCTTAGCCCAAGAGTTTGAGGTTGCTATGAGTTGTGACATCACAGCACTCTACTAAGGGGGGCAACATAATGAGACT
This sequence comes from Loris lydekkerianus, assembly GCA_963574355.1. Taxonomy (NCBI): domain Eukaryota; kingdom Metazoa; phylum Chordata; class Mammalia; order Primates; family Lorisidae; genus Loris; species Loris lydekkerianus. Next base: position 12,936 of record CAUYPK010155350.1, read on the forward strand.
CTGTCTCAAAAAAAAAAAAAAAAAAAAGCTGTGTGTTGTGGCAGTTGCCTATAGTCCCAGCTACTTGGGAGGCTGAGGCAAGAGAATTGCTTACTCCCAAGAGTTTGAGGTTGCTGTGAGCTATGACACCACAGACTCTACCGAGTATGGCAAAGTGAGACTCTGTTTCAAAAAACAAACAAAAAGACATTTTAGATCCTCTGGGGAATGTGTCCTGAGACTAATCTACTGACCAGAAAATGAATTGTGTCACCCCATCCCAGTATCCCAGAGAAACTGTATCTAAATTTTCATACCTTTCTAAGTATGAATTTTCTCTGAAAAGCCTCCTGGCTGGCCTATTATACAAAATCAAGGCACTTGTCCATACATAATATCAGAGAATTACACATCTTGAGTTTCAGGCTAAGAAATATCTCTTCTGAGTGGCACCCGGAGCTCAGTGGGTAGGGCACCAGCCACATACACCAGGGTTGGCAGGTTCGAACCCGGCCAGGCCTGCTAAAAACAATGACAACTACAAAGAAAATAGTTGGGCATTGTGGCAGGCACCTGTAGTCCCAACTGCTAGGGTAGGTGAGGCAAGAGAATTGTTTGGGCCCAAGAGTTTGAGGTTGCTGTGAGCTGTGATGCCACTGAACTCTACCGAGGGCAACATAGTGAGACTATTTCAAAAAAAGAAGGAAAGAAAGAAACATCTCTTCCCATTCCAAATCAATTCTAACTGAAAAGAATGATAGTGCTCTTAAAAATATTAAAAGCGCTCAGTGTTAGGTATTTTTATTTAACTCACCAGTATTTCCCTTACAAAAACAAAGGCTTTTTCATATTCCTGATATCTCTTGTGTTGTACTTGATGCATATATTAATAGTTAAAAATTCCTTAATTATGTTTGAGTCAGAATTTCTGAGATTTTAGCCAAGTGTATCCTTGGGCAATTAATTTCACTTGTAGAAAATACAACTTGGGCTCGGCGCCTGTGGCTCAAACGGCTAAGGCGCCAGCCACATACACCTGAGCTGGTGAGTTCAAATCCAACCTGGGCCCTCCAAACAACAATCATGGCTGCAACAACAACAACAAAAAAAATAGCCAGGAGTTGTGGCAGGTGCCTGTAGTCCCAGCTACCTGGGAGTGGAGGCAAGAGAATTGCTTGAGCTCAGGAGTTGGAGGTTGCTGTGAGCTGTGATGCCACAGCACTCTACCCAGGATGACAGTTTGAGGCTCTGTCTAAAAAAAAAAAAAAAAGAAAGAAAGAAAGAAAATACAACTTGAAGTTCAAAGATAAATACAGGAGAAGTGATATGTTCCGTTAGATAAAACCATTTTAACTTTGTGTATAATAACTTTTTTCAAAATGTCTTAAAACACTACCTGGAAAACTTCTTGAGAATGTAGTATCCTGGTTTGTACCACAGACCCAGAATTTCCATGAATGAGCCTCTAGAATCTAATTTCTACACACTCCCCAGGTGATTCTGATGTATGACAAAATTTTATACATTGTATGATCTCAATTACATTATATATAAACCATAAAAAACCTAGGATGAAATGTAAGGAAATGTTTATTTGAATTTAGTAGGCAGAAAGCATATATGTATAACATCCAAAAGAAATCCAAACTACATGCAAGATTCATACAATGACAGCTACAAACATTGATGAGAGAAATTAAGACTGAAATAAATGGAGAGATACATTATCCATGGATTAGAAGAGTCAATAGTGTTAGTATGGTAATTTTCAGCTGGGTACCCAGCCACATGCTCCAGGGCTGGTAGGTTTGAACCAGGTCCTGGGACTGCTAAACCAAAAAAAAGAAAAAAGTAAGCTGGGTGTTGTGGTAGGCACCTGTAGTCCCAGCTAGTAGGGAGGCTGAGGCAAGAGAATCACTTGAGCCCAAGTGTTTGAGGTTGCTGTGAGCTATGATGCTACAGCACTCTATCGATGAGAAAGGGAGACTCTGTCTCAATAAAAAATAATATATATGGTAATTTTCTCCAAAATTGATTTATAAATTCAATGCTGTCCAATTGAAATTCCAGCAAGCTGAGATTCTAAAAGTTATATAGAAAAGGAAAGGACATAGGATAGCCAAAATAATTTTGAAGTTGAAGAACAAATTTGGAAGACCCACACTGCCTGATTTCAAAACTACCGTATATACTCGAGTATATATGGTAATTATAAAACTATAGTAATCAAGACTGTGTATTATCAACATAAAGACAGACATACAGATCAATTAAATAAAGTAATTCACACATAAATAAGCTGGAAATAAGCTCACACATAAATGGTCAATTCATTTTTTCAAAAAAGTCCTAAAGTAGGCTGGGTAGCCGTAGCACAGTGGTTATGGTGCCGGCCACATGCACCAAGGCTTGTGGGTTCAAACCTGGCCTGGGCCATCTAAAACAATAATGACAACTGCAACAACAACAACAAAAAAAAATAGTCGGGCATTGTGGCGAATGCCTGTAGCCCCAGCTACTTGGGAGGCTGAGGCAGGAGAATCACTTAAGCCCAAGAGTTTGAGGTTGCTGTGAGTTTGAGGTTGCTGTGAGCTGTGATGCCATAGCACTCTACCAAGGGCAACATAGCGACACTCTGTCTCAAAAGCAAACAAACAAAAAGTCCTAAAGAAATTCAATGGAGAAAGGACAGATTTTTCAACAAGTGGTGTTGGAATAACTCCACATCCATATGCAAAAAAAATCTTTATCTCACACCATACACGTATAAAACATAAATTCAAAATGGTTCATAGATCAAACTGTAAAACTTGAAATTATAAAACCTCTTTTATTTTACTTTTTTTTAGGGACAGAGTCTTACTTTATCACCTTTGGCAGAGTGCCATGACATCACAGCTCACAGCAACCTCCAACTCCTGGGTTTAGGCGATTCTCTTGCCTCAGCCTCCCGAGTAGCTGGGACTACAGGTGCCTGCCACAACCCCCGGCTATTTTTTTTTTTTTTGGTTGCAGTTTGGCCAGGGCTGGGTTTGAACCCACCACCATCGGTATATGGGGCTGGTGCCCTGCTCACTGAGCACAGGTGCCAACCTAAAACCTCTTTTAAAATACAAGGAAAAGGCTTGGTGCTCATAGCTCAGTGGTTAGGGTGCCAGCCACATACACTGGGACTGGCAGGTTCGAACCCGGCCTGGGCCTGCTAAACAACAATGACAACTGCAAAACCCACAAAAAAGTAGCCAGGCATTATGGCAGGCGCCTGTTGTCCCAGCTACTTGGGAGGCTGAGGCAAAGAATCACTTAAGCCCAAGAGTTTGAGGTTGTTGTGAGCTGTGACACCACGGTACTCTACTGAGAGCAACATAGTGAGACTCTGTCTCAAAAAAAATAAAATACAAGGGAAAAATTATAGAATAGTTTGCAGTTTCAGAGAAAAATATTACTGCTTATTGATTTTATAGTGGCCTAAAGACTTTAAATTATTTTTCTGCCAGGATTTACTTAATAAATTTCAGAGATTTCTCCTACTAAGCAAAGAGAAAATACAAATGCTAATGATAAAACATGTAAATGAATTTACATAAATAATAATGTAAGATATTGTTATAAACTTAGCACAAATCTACATTAATCAAAACGGTGTGGGACTGCCATAAAAAGTAGATACAAAAATCACTGGAATAGAATTGGAAATCCAGAAGTAAACCCTCACTTTCATGCTCACTGGATTTTCAACAAGTGACCAAGACAATTCAAAGGGAAAAGAATAGTTTTTAGGGCCAAGTGTGGTGGCTTACACCTGTAATCCTAGCACTCTGGGAGGCCAAGGCAGGAGGATTGCTTGAGCTCATGAGTTTCAAACCAGCCTGAGCAAGAGCAAGATCCTATTTCTACTAAAGAAAAATTAGCTGGGCATTGTGGTGGGTACTTGTAATCCCAGCTACTTGGGAGGCTGAGATAGGAGGATGGCTTCAGCTCAGGAGTTTGAGGTTGCTATAAACTGTGCTGAGGCCATAGCACTGTAGCCTGAGTGAAAGAGTGAGACACTATCTCAAGAAAAAAAAAAAAAAAGAATCGTTTTTTAAATAATGGTGATGAAACAATTGGATATCCACATGCCAAAGAATAAACTGAGGCCATTATATCAGATCATACACCAAAAGGAACTCAACATGGATCATAAATATAAATGTAAGAGCTATAAAAAAACTCTTAGAAGAAAACATAAGCATAAATATTCATGACCTTGGGTTAGGGAAATTTTCTTAGATATGACAACAAAAGTATACATGACAAAAAAGATATATTCACCTTCATCAAAATGGAAACTTTTGTGCTTCAAATAGTAACATTAAGAAAGTGAAAAGAAAGGCCGGGCACGGTGGCTCACACCTGTAATCCTACCACTCTGGGAGGCTGAGATGGGCGGATTGCATGAACTCACATGTTCAAGACCAGCCAGAGCAAGAACGAGACCCCTGCCTCTAAAAATAGCCAGGTGTGTGGTGGGCTATTCTAGCCCAAGCTACTAGGGAGGCTGAGGCAAGAGAATCACTTGAGCCCAAGAGTCTGAGGTTGCTGTAAGCTATGATGGTACAGCACTCTACCATGGGTGACAAAGTGAGACTCTGTCTCAAAAAAAAAAGAAAGAAAGAAAGTGAACAGACAACCAACTAGATCAACAAGATGGAAGAAAACAACTGTAAATCACATGTGATGAAGTATTAATATCCAGAATATATAAAGAACTCTTCCAACTTAACCATAAAGGAACTCAATTTAAAAATGAGCAAATGAGCAGTGGCTCAAACCTGTAATCCTTGCACTCTGGGAGTCCAAGGTGGGTGGATTGCTTGAGCTCAGATGTTTGAGACCAGCTCTGAGCAAGAATTAGACCCAGTCTCAAAAACCAGCTGGTGGTTGTGGTGGTGCCTGTAGTCCCAGCTACTCAGGAGGCTGAGGCAAGAGGATCGCTTAAGCCCAAGAGTTTGAGGTTACTGTGAGCTATGATGCCACAGCACTGTATGGAAGATGACAAAGTGAGACTGTCTCAAAAAAATAAATAAATAAAAATGAGCAAATTATTTGAATAGACATTTCTCCCAATAAGATATACAAGTGTCCAACATGTATATGAAGAGGGTCAACGTTATTAGTCATTAGGGAAATGCAAAGCAGAACCACAGTGCAATATGTGATACCACTTCTCACAAAGTAGAATGGCTAAAATGAAAGAGATAGAAAATAATTTTGGGCTCGGCGCCTGTACCTCAAGCGGCTAAGGCACCAACCACATACACTAGAGCTGGTGGGTTTGAATCCAGCCCGGACCTGCCAAACAACAATGACAACTACAACCAAAAAATAGCTGGGCATTGTGGCGAGCACCTGTAGTCCCAGCTACCTGGGAGGCTGAGGCAAGAGAATCGCTTAAGCTCAGGAGTTTGAGGTTGCTGTGAGCTGTGAGGCCATAGCACTCTACCCAGGGCAACAGCTTTAGGCTCTGTCTCAAGAAAAAAAAAGAAAAGAAGTTTTGGTTAGGATGCAGAGAAACTGGAACCCTTATACAATGTTGATGGGAGTGTAACCACTTTTGAAAACAGATTGAAAATTCTTCAAAATGTTAAACACAGAGTTATCATATGACCCAGCAATTCCACTCCTAGGTATGTATTCAAGAGAAATGACAATCTACAGCCATACAGAACTTGTACACAAATGTTCATAGCATCATTGTTCCTAATAGGCAAAAACATCATCCATCAGCTGGTGAATAAATAATATGTGAGATATCATATAACAGAATATGTTTAGCAATAAAAAGTAGTACTGGGTGGCACCTGTGGTTCAGTGGGTAGGGTTCCAGCCCCATATACCAAGGGTGGTGGGTTTGAACCCAGCCCCGACCAGCTAAAACACCAGTGATAACTGCAACCAAAAAAGCCGGGAATAACATAAATAAATAAGAAATAAAAATAAAAAAGGGCGGCTCCTGTGGCTCAAAGGAGTAGGGCACTGGCCCCATATACCAGAGGTGGCAGGTTCAAACCCAGCCCCAGCCAAAAACTGTGAAAAAATAATAATAATAACAACAATAATAAGCCAGGCGTTGTGGCGGGTGCCTGTAGTCCCAGCTACTCATGAAGCTGAGGCAAGAGAATCACTTAAGCCCAAGAGTTGGAGGTTGCTGTGAGCTGTGACACCACGGCACTCTACCAGGGGCAATAAAGTAGATAAATCATATCTCAAAAAAAAAAAAAAAAAGTAGTACTGATACATAGTACGACCTTGATGAACCTTGAAAACCTTAATGCTAAGTGAAAGTAGGCAGTCACAAAAGACCACAAATTTTATTATTCAATTTATTAATAAATGGCTGTATCAATAAATCTATAGAGACAGAAATCTATAGTAGACTAGTGGTTGTATGGGGCTGGCAGAAAGGCAGGAATGGAAAATGACTGGTAATGGGGACCAGCGTTTCTTTAGGGGTGATGAAAATGTTCTAAAATTGAATAGTGGTGATAGTTGCTTAACTCTGTGAATATACTAAAAACCTAGCCTGAGCAACATAGTAAAACCCTGTCTCTACAAAAAAATAGGAAAATGATCAAGGTGGTGGTAGCACACACCTGTAGTCACAGCTACTAGGAAGGCTGAGGCAAGAGCTCACTTGAGCCCAGGAGTTTTGAGGTCACAGTGAGCTACAATGACACCACTGCACTGTAGCCTGGGCAACAAGCATAATACCCTATCTCAGCTCCGTGTCTGTGGCTTAAGCAGCTAAGGTGCCAGCCACATACACCAGAGCTGGCGGGTTCGAATCCAGCAGGGGCCCGCTAAACAACAATGACGGCTGCAACCAAAAAATAGCCGGGCGTTGTGGCAGGTGCCTATAATCCCAGCTACTTGGGAGGCAGAGGCAGGAGAATTGCTTGAGCCCAGGAGTTGAAGGTTGCTGTGAGCTGTGACACTATGGCATTCTACCCAGGGCAACAGCTTGAGGCTCTGTCTCACAAAAAAAAAAAAAAAAAAACCCTGTCTCAAAAAACTAACAAAATAAACACCATATAATTCACCCTTTACACCTATAATTCACCCTTTACATAGGCGAATTATATAGCATATAAATCATATCTCAATAATGCTGGGAGTCCAAGGTGAGTGGATTTCTTGAGCTCAGAAGTTTGAGACCAGCCACAGCACTCTATCCAGGGTGACAAAGTGAGATGAAAGAAAGTAAAGGAAAGGAAGAATAATATAAAATATACAGTACTGGGCAGCGCCTGTGGCTCAAGGAGTAGGGTGCTGGCCCCATACACCGGAGGTGGTGGGTTCAAACCCAGCCCCAGCCAAAAAGTGCCAAAAAAGAAAAAAAAACCTTTTGGCGCCTTTGACTCAGGGAGTAGGGCACCAGCCCCATCTGCCGAGGGTGGCAGGTTGGAGCCTGACCCCAGCCAAACTGAAAAAAAAAAAAAAAATACAGTACTATCAGGATGTGAAACCTGTTTATAGGGAGGAACGAATTTTCATATAAGCAGTTTCCACAGGGTGAACTCTGGAACTTGTTTTTATGTGAGGATTTTGGTACATGGGGGTAGGGAGGTTGAAGGATACTGGAAAAAATCCCCTGCATATACTGAAGGGACAACTGTAATATTATTTGAAGGTAGAGTATGATAACCTAAGATAGATATTACATACACCAGAGCCATGTAGTATCTTTTATATCAGATTTTGCCTGGGGGAAGAGAGGTTAGCAGGATGAGCTCTAAATTTTTTCCCAAAGGAAATTGCAATAGAATGTGAGAAAGACCAGGTTTAAGGAAGATCTCAAAAACAGTGAAGGCTGTGGTGTATGGTATAATAAAAGCACAGAATATAATACATATTTGGTCTGTGCCATCAGTTCCTGGCACAGAGCTCCTAAAATCTTTGAAATTTCCTAAAAGATATAAGTGTCTTTTGTTATTAATGATGAATCCCAAGTTGAAATGATTCAAGTGGGGCCCCTAGAAAGCTTCGGAATGGGAACTGGTCACCAAAAAGACGAAACACATGATTAGAGTTGACTTTCAAGGGTTTGTGAGGTGGCTCAGGCCTCTAATCCCAGCACACTGGGAGGCCAAGGCGGGCAGATTGGCTGAGCTCAGGAGCTGGAGACCAGCCTGAGCTAGCAAGACCCCGCCTCTAAAAATAGCTGAGCGTTGTGGTGCCTGTAATCCCAGCTACTGGGGAGGTTGAGGCAAGAGAATCACTTGAGCCCAGGAGTCTGAGGTTGCTGTGAGCTATGACGCTACTTCACTCTTCCAGGGGTGACAAAGTGAGACTGTCTCAAAAAAAAAAAAAAAAAAAAAAAAAAAAGAGTTGAAACTTTCAGCTTTACCTCCAGGGATTGAGGAGGGGCTAAAGATAAGAGTGCAACAACCAATGACTAATGATTTAGTTAATCATTTCTACATAATATGCTAAAAACCTCCATTAAAACCCATAAATGATGAGGGCTCAGAAGCTTCTGGATTGGTGAATACATTGACATGCTGGGCAGATGGAGCACCCAGAAAGGGAATGGAAGCTGTGTGCCAAATACACTCCATACCTTACCCTATTCATGTTTTCCATTATCCTATTCCTAAATTGTATCCTTTATAATAAACTGGTAATAGTAAATAAAGCACTTTTTTTTTTTTTTTTTTCAGTTTTTGGCCGGGGCTGGGCTTGAACCCACCACCTCCGGTATATGGGGCCGGTGCCCTACTCCTTTGAGCCACAGGCACTGCCCTCTTTTTTTTTTTTGAGACAGAGCCTCAAGCTGTCACCCTGGGTAAAGTGCTATAACATCACAGCTCACAGCAACCTCCAATTCCTGGGCTCAAGCTATCGTCCTGCCTCCGCCTCCCAAGTAGCTGGGACTACAGGCACCTGCCACAACCCCCAGCTATTTTTTGGTTGCAGCCAACAGTCATCATTGTTGTTTGGCGGGTCCGGGCTGGATTTGAAACTGCCGGCTCAGGTGTATGTGGCTGGCGCCTTAGCCACTTGAGCCACAGGCACCAAGCCAATAAAGCACTTTTCTAAGAAAACTCCTGAGCTCAGGCTATCCACTGGCCTTGGTCCTCCCAGTGTGCTAGGATTACAGGAGTGAACCACCATGCCTGGCCCTGAGTTTGATCATTTAGTAGATCATTTTGCTATGATGGGAGTTATGATGACATGGCACTCTGCCAAGGGAGACAAAGAGAGTCTCTGTCTCAAAAAGAAAAAAAAAAAAAAAGAACAAAGTTGAGGATGGGAATCTTAAGAACCCTCAAATTTTTACTAGACCAGGAAGAAGTGTGGGTAGCCTGGGGACCTTATTTGCAGCTGGCATCTGAAGGGGGGGGGCAGTCTTGTGACACTAAAACCTCAATCTGTGAAGTTTGTGCGAACACTGAAGCGTTAGTGTCAGAATTAAATTGTAGAACACCAAATTGGTGTCACAGAATTAGAGAACTGGTAGGTGTCAAAAAACACCAAACATTAGGTATCAAAAGTAGTATTGGAAATCATCACACTTGGTTTAAGGTAATTAAAAGGACATAGGTAGATTCAATGGAGATAGTGACTAAACTGTAGGCTACTAGTTTGTTGAAGACAATGTGATAAAGAGTGAGGTGTAAGAGACCTCCTAGAGGGTGGCACCTGTGGCTCAAAGTAGGGCACCGGCCCCATAAGCCTGAGGTGGCAGGTTCAAACCCAGCCCCAGCCAAAAACGGCAAAAAAAAAAAAAAAAAAAAAGAGACCTCCTAGAAGCAGAACTAATCTCTTGAGAAACAATTTATGCCCCAGCAATCTGCAGGAAATTAGAGGACCTTAACAGCTGGATGTGTCGAGAAGAGTTAAATAAAGCCCAGACCAAACTACCCTCATTCCATAATGACTATGGGCATACCCAAGGCTGTGTGCCTCCTATAGAGCAACATAACAGGCTTCATACTGTGGGGGAGGGGCGCATAGACTTCACTAACATAATCTAGCTAATCACTAAACAAATGACAAGCCCTAGATAGGGAAGGGGGAATCAGTTGCTACAATATATTATCTAAAATGCCCAGTTTTCAACAACAAAAAATGAGATTTGCAAGAAATAGGAAAGTACAACTCATACAACAGGGAAAAAAAAGCAAACACAAACTGCCAGAAGTGACTGTGTGCAGTGGCTCACATCTGGAATCCCAGCTCTTTGGGAGGCTGAGGCAGGATTGCTTGAAGCCAGGAGTTAGAAACCAGAAACTGCCAGTGAGTGGATGTCAAGATGAACAGATTTCAAAGTTGCTACTATAAATATGTTCACAGAACTATAGGGAACCATGATTAAAGAAGTAAAGGAAGATATTTTGATGTTATATCAAATATATTAATAGATACAGGAGTTATTTTAAAAATACATTGAAATTCCTGAGTGGAAAAGCGTAACTGAAATGAAAACATTCATTGGTACATTTGAACTGACAAAAGAATTAGTGGACCTGAAGAGAGATTTGATAGATTATAAAGTCTTAACAACCAGGAGAAAAAAAAAAAAAAAAAAAAAAAGACTATAAATAAAAGGAGACTCAGAAAAATGTGGGGCAGTGCCCGTAGCTCAGTGAGTAGGGCGCCAGCCACATACAGAGGCTGGAAGAGTCAAACCCACCCCGGGCCAGCTAAAATAACAATGAAAACTGCAAAAAAAAAAAAAATAACCAGGCATTGTGTGGGGCATCTGTAGTCCCCAGCTACTTGGGAAGCTGAGGCAAGAGAATCACTTAAACCCAAGAGTTTGAGGTTGCTGTGAGCTATGACGTCACAACACTCTACCCAAGGTGATAGCTTGAGATGTCTCAAAAA